>OY744475.1:36953070-37270090 GCA_963556175.1 Tipula confusa
ACGCAAAGGTTCCTAATATTTTCTAATCGCTTTCCGAATCGCTTGCGGCTATAGTAATTATAGAGACAATTGACCTACCAAATATAGCGGTTTCATCTATTGTCATGAGAAGTACCAATTGGTGGTTCGAAATCATCAAACAAAAGGGTTAAATTCGTAAACATTCGTATCAAGTAACTTTGTTGTTCAGCTTTGACAACCATTTCTTCTAGCGACTTTATATATTTGCATGGAGATTTCTGTTTCACTCTCTAAATATGCTTGATGTGGTTTTATCTTCACTATATGTTCTCCGTGGATACGAAATAATCTTTCTAATATCTTCTATATAGAAATGGCTTTTTTAACAGTTGGAGATCTCAAAATTTTGTTACCCCTCAAAAATGGGTTCTCGTTTTTCCTTGTAAAATTTACTAATATACTGGAGCCAAGTTTACCACAGAAGTAGCAATGCTTGTTGTATTACCGGTTTCAGCTACCAAGTGCACCACTGCTGAAATTTTGTGGCTGTTGGATAACGACAGCTGAAAGCCCGCTTGCGCACTCTCTCTAGCCGCCGGCACTGTGTTTCCGTTCCCTGAACCGTACATTTCTTCCTTATCTATTTTCTCCATGATGGTTTATTTTGTTCTGGGTTGCTTTTGGCAAAATCAGCCATAGTATATATATACTATCAATTTTGAGAGATTTACACTGAGCAAAATTATAAAGCAACGTTTTATAACGTTCAAAAGATAGACTAAAATTTTGTGTGGACAAAATAGGAAATGATAGAGTTAGGTTTAGAAAAGGTTCAAAGAATGGGTAACGGGTCGAATAGTACGGAACGCAGGTGCCATCAAATCAATTATAGTTTAAACAAAAGATAACAAAAACATGTATATAGAAGAAATGGGCGTCACATCAACCAGTCCTTTGATTCATTAGATCAGATGGATGTTCCTTATTTACTATAGGTCCACAGAGAAATTAATTTAAGCCTGAATATACAGCCATTTGTTTAACTAAAATATACATTTGTAAATACATTTGTAAAATATACATAAAGCCATTTGTTTAACTAGATGAAGAAGAACTCCAATGCCTGAGTTGAAGTGGTTCTGAGAGCACCACTAATACATAGGCAGGCAGTTTTCTAAACCTTCATCAGCGGCTTTCGGTTTGTCACTATATTTAGAGCTGGCAACTAAACTATAACTCCGTACAGTAGAACAAGTCTAACTACAGAGGTGTACAGCCAAAGTACGCTGCGAGGGTTTAGACCTCATCCTTTTCCAATAGCATTCTTACAGGAGTATAGCGCTATTGTAGCTTTCTTTACCCTTTCCAATATATTAGGTTTCTAGCTTAGTTTGCTGTCCACAATAAGACCAGGCATTTTAATTTATCTGTGCTATTCAGACCAACTCCGTTGGATAATACACCACCCTGTGGTGTACTTCTCACCAATATTAGCCAAAATGTCCCTGCCTCTGAGTATTTGATCAATCCAGCATCCGAGTGACACATTTAGCCCCAAATCTAAAGGTGCCGGCGTGATCGCTTCTGATGTGACATTGTTTGAGGCTCCTTCTATATCACAGAAGGTCACCAAAGAGCATTCATTATATTCGAGTGATTTTTTAATAGGACCTACGAGTGAATGCAGTGCAGTTTCCATTAATTTCCCCTTGCAGTATGCATGTTGAGACGCTACTACCTTTACCGACTCAATTGAGCCGCTAATATAAGCTTCTATCTGTCTCTCTAGAGTTTTCAAGAAGAACGAAGATAAGCTAATGGGCCTAAGGTCTTTTAGATCACAATGAGAGCGTTCTCTCGCCTTCGGTATAAAAATGACTTTTAAAATCACTTTAAGCCAGGGTACCATTAAGTCACTAGTTTGTTGGATGTCTGCAGGAATAATGCTGTTTTAGTTAGAACAATCGGAGATTCGGAACATCCCGGGAAGTGAATTTCCAGTAGGAGCTTCAGAGGTTCCGTCCCCGTTGTAGTCCAAATACCATCCGGTCGTTGTAAATAACTTGAAATGGCAGGACAAGTATAGATAGAATTTTACGTAGCCTAGCTGCCTCAGAGGACTCCTGTGTGTTATTACAGAATAGTCTCCAAGCTTTGCTTTTAACACTTATTAATTCGTATTTATATGATTTGAGGACTTCCTTATAGGAATCCCAGTCCACGCCAGCCTTAATTGTTCCGTTCGCGATTTTAAAGAGCTTCTTGCATTTTAGCCGTGTTACTTGAAGCTCTCTCAACATCATGGCGGACGAGATTTGCCTTTAGGCCTACTAATAGGACACGAGCCTAAGATAGCTAAGATAGCTTCATTGAAAGCATTGGACACCCTGTAGGAAACCCAATTCCTGTGTTGATTCAGGAGATTTAGGAAGCAATTCTGTTAAGGAGTTACCTAGAATTAATCTGAAAGGGATACTGGCACCTCAAATTTTTTTGGCCGATATTTTTAACAATTTGTTTTTTAGGGATGCGGGTAGTCAGCCCAACGATCCAACTTTTGTTTCGCCGCCTCCCAAGAAAAGCCAAGGATACTGCAGTAGGATTCTAAGGTTAACATGCTCGTTTAAAAAACTTTTACGAGGCATGGGAAAGCTCCTTACTACAAAGCCAATATAGTTAAATAGGCACACGTAATCCTAATCAAATATGCCCATTCTTTGGGTAGCATTAATAGTTCTATGCGATGGAAAATTATGATGAAAATAAATGTTGAGTTACAAATCCAAATTATCAATGACCAACATTTTGAAACGCGTTGCCATACACACAAAGGATTATGATGAATATTTAAGGCTATATAAAAGGCTATATATAATTCTTTTAAGATTATTATTTATTCTGTATAAATATTTGACAAGACATTTTTATGTCAACATTAACAATTTAATGAAAATATGTTGTCCCGCATATTTATGATAATCGACATGTATGTGTGTAAATTACAAAAATAGAATGATTCAATTTACAGTGATTATGTTGGAATGGCCGTTGGTTTGGTATGTCTAAAAACGTTTGAACGGTGGATTTGGATAGATAAACGTGTTCATCAGTCATTTTATAAGCGAGAGTTCCACTTGTTGACCCTTTAATTTAATAAAACCAGTAATATTGCTTTATTATAGTGGATATACAATAACTGTGCGGTCGCTAAAGGATGTCCAATAAACGCATTAAGAAGTTATTAAGTCGATAACAAAGTCTTTTCGAGTTTTTGACGGTGTATGATGTAAAACGGGTTTAAATTGCTTCACGGAGTTGGTCAATGACTGTATCGCTGGTTTATGTAAGCAAAATAGTTTTTTCGATGGACTACTCACCAGAGTTGAATTGTTTGCCAGTATACCATTTAACCTGGCAATAACGAAAATGCAGTATCTTTCAATGTGTATCTCATGGATATCAAGTATTACTATTGGAGCTTTGGATTCTCAACTGATTGTGTATAGCTTTGAGCCAAAAAACCGTAAGGCAACAAATTTAGTTAATTCGGTGAATACTCAATTTGAATTTTCTGGTCCTATTGCGTTGTGATCGTGACTCGTGGGCTAGACGCTAACTTAATGCCCTATAGATAGGTCAAAAGATGGTATTCAAAGGATTATTAACCAACTATATACCGAAATAGTGGAAATTCGGGTGGGTTAATCTACTTATTAATAAACTTTCCGCTGATGACTTGTCTGTCATAGAATTTCGCAATTTTTGTGTAATTCGTCTACTAAGATCGAATTCATTCTATCTACTTCTACAGATAAAAATTGGAATTAGATATGACGTTTCACTCATGCTTTTATCCTATATACAGATGATGTCGATAGTTTTCAAAGAGAATTTCCCTCTAAAACTTGGTCTTCTCGTTGATGTGAAAGGCCAACTTTCATTTACTCGATCACGTAGACTAAACACAATTTGACATAGAATAGCGCAATTGGAATTTTAAAATATGGTAGAGGGTAAAGGGTCTAGTCCTTTACTTTAAAATATATGCTTAGAATGAAAAACTTGTTTGGATACCTTGCGTGCAAGGATTAAAGAAGGCTAAACATAGTAAGTATTTCTGATGATTCTGACGGGATCTTTTTCATTATTGGAAAATATAATCGAGCTTTTCCAATTCCTTCAATAGTTTTTCTGTTGTCCAAGTAAATGAAGAATCCTAGGTCTTGGTAACTATATGCTACTATTTACTATCAAATCACGGTTTTTAACTCTATATTATGGCATATGTATCCTGTCAGAAGTTCAAGACTATCATTCTGAAGCGATTCTAGTACCTCCTTTGGCTTGTCCGGTTCATTTACATTTAATATTAAGGAATATTTAATAAGTCACCACTAAAATTGCCAACCATCACATAATGACGCCATGTTGAGAATTTTTGACACATGCGCAGAAAATAACGAAAATGAAACCTTATTATATATACCGCATATGGTTATACGTGGTTTTAAGTTCTAAATTTTTCTTTTTCCTGCAGTGCCAAGATTGCAATAATCACATACGATTCAGCTTATTTGTATTAATTTGAGATAATTCATTTGTGTTGGGCAAAGCATCTTTAACATTTTAAAGATTTCTGAAAGATTATAAAAAAGGACTAGATTATATCTTCGCGTGCATCGATGATATTCTTGTAACTCGGAAAAAGGGCACACAATGGATTTGCAACTACCTTTTGAGAAACTTGCAGTTTTTGGAGTCTCTAATTCATTTCAAGCCACAAATTAACAACACCTAATAGAATCCATAACGAAATTTTTTAGTATAGTGACTTGTTACATCCATTTGACAAATTCAGCAGTTTATTGGTGTCATCCAATTATTGGATCGCTTTATACCAAAACTAGGAGATTAAACCTTTAGGGAGAGTCGAATTCCTCTTCAACAGAGACCAAGTGTTTTTTATTTCAGGTATAGTAAGGAAACCCAATAATGTTATGTTGATGCTTATGTGACAACAAAGCTTATATATGTTCCACCTTATTGATAAGTTACAACGGCACCTTTTCCTACTGCGTGGAAAGCTTGCAATTCTGCCATCATATTTTCAATGAAGCTCTATAAATATAATGCAGAATAATCTTTTTGGTTTCATATCTAAAAAGTTAGTTTCAGTTCACATATGACAACAGCGCATTATTATACGATAGAATTATGCATGCAATTGCCAACCAAAGCAGCGGAATGTATTTCCTAAATGCGTGCGGAGGCTCAAGCAAAACTTTTCTTATTTCACTTTATCTGGCAATCATACAATCACAAAAAAGTAAAGAAGTAATGAATACGCTTCATGATGCACGCTAAAATATTTCAGAGGAAATTACCTGTTGATTTTGGCAAACCCTACCAGTTAAACAAGGTTCAACATCCGCTGACGACCGGAATGCATATGTCTAAAATTATCTGTTTTATTGTGAAAAGTTCAGAATTTGACTTTGAAAACCAAATATGCGTGTACAACTACAGTGTGATGCATCAGCTGAACGTTTTACAGAACAAGTGTTGGATATTTGAAAAGGGGACGTTGTAAATCAATGAATCTAAACAATGAATCAAAGTTTTAACAAATATTGCACAGAATTAATACACAGAATTAATTAAGTTGATTTAAATTTCTATTAGATTTCTGATTCCAGTTTGCAAATATGTCAATCTCTTTTTTTGATTCAATGTTTGGCAAAAAAAATGTCCACTGAATTCACCACCTGACGAATTGCTGCATAAAATTTTCGACGTTCAATTATAGTATTCTCTCAAACATAGTCGGGTAATTTATGTTATATATATATATATATATATATATATATATATATATATATATATATATATATATATATATATATATATATATATATATATATATATATATATATATATAATATATATATATATATATATATATATATATATATATATATATATATATATATATATATATATATATATATATATATATATATATATATATATATATATATACATATGTAGACATATATATTTATTTATTTATTAGAGTTTCAATCTAGTTAGAAAGCCAACATATCTATATGACATATGACAAATTATGAAATCCCCTTTCTAACTCACTGTGCGTTTGTATATTATGTTGACAACAATTCGTTGACACATTTGACTAATACAATGTATCCAATTGCAAAAATGTTTAAAACACAAGTATATGTCAAAAACCAATGTTTTCAGCCAAAATTTACATCTATCCGCTCGAATAACCGCAATTAATCTAAATACAATTTAAGCGCCTCCAATAGAATCAAAAACGACGAAAACACAGAAATTAATTTTTCCCTGTCATCTCACCGTATATACGATTATTCATTATTAAAACCAACCAATTTTGTTTTTGATGTAACCTTACACCACACTATCATTATTTTCACCTGTATAAAAAGCTGTTAATTATCATCCGTCCATTTATGCTTGTAAAAAAGAATATAAAATACATTGTCATAAGCGCAATATGCCAAGTTATCATCTAAGCACTAAGCCAGCATCTTTACGAAAAATTTCTTTTTGTGTTTACATTTTATTTCGTCTATACACAAACTAAAGTGAAGTTTAGATAAATATTTGCTGTTGCTAAAAAGGCGTCATCATTAAAATAAACAGCTTGAAAATAAAAATGAT
This sequence comes from Tipula confusa, assembly GCA_963556175.1. Taxonomy (NCBI): domain Eukaryota; kingdom Metazoa; phylum Arthropoda; class Insecta; order Diptera; family Tipulidae; genus Tipula; species Tipula confusa. Next base: position 36,959,737 of record OY744475.1, read on the forward strand.
TTTCTATTTTACCACAAACTATATATTATTTCAAGTGCAGAATTGTTAGTTTTGTGGTACAAAAAGGACTCTTCCATCCCATTATGTACATATACCTATATACTACAATATACACATATACGAAAAACTCCAAATCGAAAAGTGAAAAAGGATACAAATATTTATTATGATTTTATGTTTATATTTATGTATCGTATATAAATATATGTACAATGGTTAATATTATGCAAAAAAAAATATATGCAGTAAAACAGTAAAAATATGTTTCGTTGTGTACAGTGATGTCTGATTGTTGTTTGGTATAACGCTTAAATTTTTGGAAACAATGAAATTCATTTACTGTGTATGCAACAATCTTTTAAAACTATATAATAACATATATACATATATATAAAAATGACCCGTCAACATAATTTTTAGAACATAAATGAATGTTTAAATCAATGACAGAATTCTTCTAACAACATAATATACCAACCGAAATAAAACGAAAACAAAAAAAATATGAATAAAAACTAAATTCATTCATTAATTTGGACGTGTGATGTATTATAACCCTTGAAATGTACGGAGTATATAAAATGCATTAACGAAAATAAATCCTCAAATATTTTAAATTAAACCATATAAGTTTGGGTTTAAATAGATTGCATGCATGAAATTGTAATCAAAATTGAAGTTTAAAAGTCAAAGTCAAAGTCAAAGTCAAAGTCAAAGTCAAAGTCAAAGTCAAAGTCAAAGTCAAAGTCAAAGTCAAAGTCAAAGTCAAAGTCAAAGTCAAAGTCAAAGTCAAAGTCAAAGTCAAAGTCAAAGTCAAAGTCAAAGTCAAAGTCAAAGTCAAAGTCAAAGTCAAAGTCAAAGTCAAAGTCAAAGTCAAAGTCAAAGTCAAAGTCAAAGTCAAAGTCAAAGTCAAAGTCAAAGTCAAAGTCAAAGTCAAAGTCAAAGTCAAAGTAAAAGTAAAAGTAAAAGTCAAAGTCAAAGTCAAAGTTTTAAAGTTTTAAAGTTTTAAAGTTTTAAAGTTTTAAAGTTTTAAAGTTTTAAAGTTTTAAAGTTTTAAAGTTTTAAAGTTTTAAAGTTTTAAAGTTTTAAAGTTTTAAAGTTTTAAAGTTTTAAAGTTTTAAAGTTTTAAAGTTTTAAAGTTTTAAAGTTTTAAAGTTTTAAAGTTTTAAAGTTTTAAAGTTTTAAAGTTTTAAAGTTTTAAAGTTTTAAAGTTTTAAAGTTTTAAAGTTTTAAAGTTTTAAAGTTTTAAAGTTTTAAAGTTTTAAAGTTTTAAAGTTTTAAAGTTTTAAAGTTTTAAAGTTTTAAAGTTTTAAAGTTTTAAAGTTTTAAAGTTTTAAAGTTTTAAAGTTTTAAAGTTTTAAAGTTTTAAAGTTTTAAAGTTTTAAAGTTTTAAAGTTTTAAAGTTTTAAAGTTTTAAAGTTTTAAAGTTTTAAAGTTTTAAAGTTTTAAAGTTTTAAAGTTTTAAAGTTTTAAAGTTTTAAAGTTTTAAAGTTTTAAAGTTTTAAAGTTTTAAAGTTTTAAAGTTTTAAAGTTTTAAAGTTTTAAAGTTTTAAAGTTTTAAAGTTTTAAAGTTTTAAAGTTTTAAAGTTTTAAAGTTTTAAAGTTTTAAAGTTTTAAAGTTTTAAAGTTTTAAAGTTTTAAAGTTTTAAAGTTTTAAAGTTTTAACTATAATTTATTGCTAAATTTTTAAAATTTTCGATTTGTGGCATAAATTTTACATTTTAATGCGCTAGCCATCACGTAATTTCTGAATTTTGGAAATTTTTAATATGTAGCATAAATTAAACAAAAATTGCGCATCAGCAATCTTTCCTCCGTTGAGATTGGATTTGATTCCATTCAAAAATTTTATTAAAACTAATTCTGAGCTTTTTCCAGACCTAAGGCCATATTGACAATCTCTGGTCTCAATTCTTGTTTTTAGTTCTTAATACACGATTTTTAAAATGTAGCTGGCCATAAGCATTAGGCTTTTAATTTTCTTAATGAAGCTTATCACTCTTTGGAATATGCGAGAAAACAGTAATTGTTCAAGTTGGAACATTGCTCTCTATAAAATACTGATTAATACAATGAACCAGAATCGGAGACACTATCTATATTAGATTTGAAAGTATCATTTGTATAAATAAAAAAAATGCCAGTAGACATGTAAATCACTTAGGTTGTGATCGGACATAAGATATGCCCTCACAGTTTGTTGCAATATGTTTAGAGGTTAGAACTAGTTGGGTGTTTTTTATACTTTGCGGCTATATAACTTTTAACCTTGCCATCACAGTCATCACTTTTCCATAAACTATTACCCTTCAAAATCCTTCATCCAAACATAATATATTTCATTAAACAATCGGTTCAACTCCAAACCTACAAATGATGCATATTTTTTCTTGGTACTGTAAAAATATTCATTCATTAAAAAAAAATCCAATATTTTGTTTTGTATTCATGAATAAAAATAATAAACAAAATCACAAAAAAAAAATATGTTGAATCTGCAATTACGACCAAAAACAAAAAATCGACATCTCGCTTCAACATAAATTCGAATTCTTTCTAGCACCCTAACTATACGCATGGTTCACACAACGAGCCAATTATTTTCATTTCATTCTCGCCTTATCCCATTCTATCGACGAGACACGACATACTGAACATCCCTAAATTTTTATTGAATTTTTTTGTTGTTGTTGTTGCGTGTACACCGTATTTTGCACAAGTGAAATAAAAACTATAACGAACGACAAAAATTTGATGAATGAGATAAAAAATCAAAATTATATGGTATCACGTCTATATATGGTTTTACAGTATGTCAGAGTGAGATCATTATACATTAGCTAAACCAACAATAGTAAAAAAACATAATTTTGTTAAACAGGAATTTTGTTTCTTGTTTGTTTTTCTTTAGTTTCATTTTAACTGTGGTGTTAAGAGGAGCGAGATAGTTTTTTTTATAAGATTTAGATTAGCAAAGTAAATTTTTTTTTTTAACTTATCGTGTACGTTGTCTCTTAAAAATTTTATTTTGATTCGTGATCTTTATCGATCGAAAAGCGTTATAAAAACTAAAAAAAAAGTTTATGTGAGTGGTTGTGTGCCTGTGTTCTTGTGAATAAAAAAAAATATTAACTTAACTTGGAAACTTAATAAATTTTAAATTTTTTCAAGACAACTCTTAAAAGTGAGACTTTTATTTTATTTTAATTTTAATTTTTGAGTTATTTATTGTTTATATACGTTAAAGTTTTTAAGTGTGTTGTAATAAAAAATAAAAAAATTACAAAATTAATTAAATTTATAATTAATTTATGAGAAAATGTATATGAAAAAAATTTATAATTTGTAAGTAAGCGCAATACAGTGCGTCGAAAAAAAAATAGTGTTATGGTGCGTTTGGTGTGCTCGCGAGGTTTTTTATAAATGTGCGTGCAATTTTAAATTATTTTGTGTGCTGATAAGAATTTTGATCCACCCTCAAATGATCTTATCCAATATTTATAATATATAATTATTTATTGGTTTGGTTGGTTGATAAATAAATAATATAAAATATTTATATAAGTATATATATATATGAGATGGTGACACTAATGCCATGTAGTTATTTATCAGCATCCCGCTGTGGATTGATTGATAAAATGATAGACTCTAAGGTATTAAAAAAACTAAAAAAAAAAAAATTAACGATAGAAAAATATAATAATATTGCTTTTAGATACATACTTACATACATAAACACACACACACACAAAAATATATACAAATCTTATCAATAAAATTTTTAATTTATTAAATTTCTACTTTGATTTTATCTTGATTTTTTAGAAATTTTATATAAGATAATTTTTTTGTTCGGTATCCATGATTGTTTCCTGGAAACCAAATTAATGGAAGGATAGGATATACATAAATGTAAAATAATTTGTTTATATATACACCAATATGGTTTCCGGTTTGCTATAATAAGGGATCATGCGCGTGATTTGCACATATACTCGTAATTTGTGTCTGCCATGCACAAAACAACCGGCGGTAAAATTCAAAAAATTTTATTCTGAAATCTTAACATGATGGACCCTTTTTTAGTGATATTATTTTTTTTAACAACTTTAAGGAATTTCAACACTTGACTTTTCTTAAACATCTTGTCATGTTATAATATAGATTTCTGAGTTCATATATAACTATAAGAAGTGTATCAAATCGATATAGGGGTGTGAAAAACAATAATCATTGATTTTTTTAAAAATTGTGCTGAGTGAATGTGTAATTACCAATGATCGCTATACAAACCGATCGTTCAAAGATCAAGCTTGAGGAAACTGTTCTTTAAAGTTTGAGATATTACCTATTATTTAAGAATATAATTGAGTCTACTTTAGAGATTTTCGCATAAATGTGCCTAAATTTTAGTAGACTTTAGATTTTGAGACAATTGAACTTTGTAAGCAACGTTGGTGGCAAATTTTCGTGAGAATACACTGTATATGTAAAGCTTCTCAAAACGTTCAATTCTTGACCACATAGTGTTGAATTGATTTTTTTTTTACGCTCTTTGGTACGAGCTGCTTCGATTTTTTGTATCGAACAACTTGTTTAAAGGTCAAAGTGTCCAAGGTCATTAAATCATAGTTGATAAAGTTAAATCCTTTTTCCGACCATATTTAAAAAAAAAATTACGTTAATGTTTTTAAAATATTGCTCAACAGTATAATATCGCATTGTTCTGTCGTGTACTACTCCATTTTTTTCGTTGGCAACACTTTATTGCACCCAAATCAAAATGTGGCGGGACATTTTACACATTTAATAATTCTTTTCAGATTTACTTGAAAATTCGAATAGTCGATAAATTTTTTGAGTACATTGATTGGGCGTCCTTTGACTATATGCATGGTAATAGAATTGGATTTAGTAAGTATCTTGTATTTGGAACTCATGTCTCAAAATTTAGTTTCGTCCTTTTTCCACGAAATTTTTTGTCAAAACCAAGTCAAGGTGATTAGGGTTGTCAGACTTCCAAATTTTCTCGGAATAGAAAAGTCTCCCACTGATCTAAAAAAAATTCTTTGGGGATGATTTCATTGGATACTCCTTCTTAAGCGTTTATTCGCTCATTTTCCACGAATACCTTTAAACAATTTTTTTCTGGTTTTTTTTTAAACTTTAAAGATCTTGAGATTTTACAGTCAATGGAATTCCAGCATTTGCCCGAATAGCAAGAAGTCAAAAAATCATTCGAATACTTCTCATCGAAAAATGTTGGAGGTATGTATCAACAAATAAACTAGCCCCTTTGTGAAATTCAAGATTAACTCCTGAAAAATGGATTGCATTTTTTTCAAATTAAGTTAGCTTAGAAGTGTTCTCAGAACCTTTGAAAATGGCTCAATTTTATGTCGTTTTATTCGGTCAGAACAAAAATTGGTGTTTTGTTCAGTGAGAGAAGAGATAATGTAAATAAAGCTGGAGCCCTTTTGCAGTTAAAGATACCATAACGCACGTCACCTCCAATTTATCGGATTACCTCCTATTTACCGGAGTCCCCGCGTGTTAATTGAAAGAAAGAATTCCTGACAGATGTTTTAATGGTACTTACTAATAAAATTCGGCAAGGGAGGTAGTTCATGCGTCTGATAGAATAAATTAATTAATTTATGTTGGCTAGTAATGATGGTTGCGGCAATTTTCGTATAGCCATCGTTTAAGTAGTGCACTTCGAGACGATGTTTTGCCGGACTTGGATTTACCAACGATGTGCGATCGACGCAATGACGATGACGTTGTGTCTTCTTCATTTGTAGCACCAAAAATATTGTTATGACTGCGAGCTTGAATGATGGATCGGATCCAGTTCGAACGCGTGGTTCGAGTCCAGTTCGAACCACGACGCGGAAATGTGATCCTCGAAATAATTCGACTGAACCACGACGCGGTGCACTCGGTGTCCGAAAATTGATTTGTTATCGATACGTATCAAAAATTGACATAAAACTTGGCCTAAACGAAAAAAAAGGCACACGGTCAGAAAGTTGAGGTTAAGTTCGATTAAATAATAAAACTTACATGTTATTGTTATTCCACTGTTCTAGAAACTTATCGCGTATACATCTGGTTTCCGAGGATGACGTGGTCTCGTGCACTCCAGATCTGTGTACAATTGGCATGCGTTTTTTAAAGTCCCGTCAGTAACGGTATCAATTCGTTTGTTTGTAGTCACGCGCCTCTTCAAAGTCACATGTTAACTGTGGATATCCGGCTGAAATTAACCATTGTGCCTTTAGCTCACCATCTAAATCAAATCAAAATTTGAAATGGTAATAAAAAAATATGGCCATCGATTTTTATCAAATTTAATTGGAATTTGAATGGTTTCGAGAACTTTTTGAATTACGATATTTCCGTTTTTCTATTTTTTATACATTCATCTCAAACTCATTTCAAACTAATGTTAACAAAATAGTAAAGTATTTGAAAACTAAATCAAGAATTTTAAATTCATAATTTATATTTTTCAAGCCTGAGTTTGAATTTATACCAAACATGAACAAAATGTGTTACTAAACTCAACAATTTATAATTCAAACTCAGATTTGATTCAAATTTTATATAATAAATATTGCCACAATGTGTATATGAATTCTATACCAGATTAAAACTTCTCTAAATTAAACCTTACACGATTCAAAATATTTTTTCTAATTTGTATTTCAAATTCAAATCAAATTTAATATTAAATTTAATATAAGAATATTACAATTTCATTCAAACTATTTGGTATTCAAAGCTTATTCAAATATTAAGTAGGAAAGTCCTAGATCAATTTTAATGATATTCATCAAGTCTATTTTGTCTGAGTTTGAACTCAGATTTGTCATTAAAAAATCATTCAAAACCATTCCAAATAAATTTAAATTTTATTTCAAATGTCGTTCAAACTAATCAAATTTGTTTTCTAAGTTTTGGTTTATTATTTCAAAAATAATTTGGATTTGATTCAAATAAACCAGTAACTGTAATTCGGTTTCAAACTATCATGGCAATTTTCTAAAGTGTTATTAAATCCATATAACGCACCTTAAACAAATAATTAACAATTAAACAGATTTAAAAAATTATCAGCCATCAAACTAAAAAAATTATATATGCGTAATTTAAGGTCAAATCTGTTTAAGAGAAGTTTCATTTGATTCAAATTTCTAGCATGTTTTTGCATTCAAACTCCTTCTAAATAACAAATTTGATATGATGTTGAAACGAACTATTTAAGGTTTATTTAGTATTCAATCTTTAATCAAATTTGATTTAAGGAGCTAAAACTTCAATCAAACTTTTATGTAGCGCTTTCAATATAATTTTACATTTTTTCTTTAATTTAAATTATTTAAGATTGGTTCAAACTGCCAATTTATAATTTAAATATATTCTACATAAATTTGATTGAAGTTTGAACACAAAATTTACGCAGAAAAATAATTATTAAATCAACAATACTTAAAATTAATTAAAATTTTTCTAAAATATGTTAAGTAGTTATAGGATTCAAATTTTATTCAAACTTAGCCAATTTAAATCAAGTTCGTTTCAAACATGTGATTACATTTTTGTTTAAAACCGTCCTTATAATTTACAAAAACGGAAATGAAACCTGGTATAAATGACACTATCAAGACATGGTGTTTGAGGAAACTGAGTGAGATCCGTCTATACCTCTACAAGGGCAATAACACAGACGCACTGGGATCTCCACGTACGCCGTGTATTAAATAAAAATCCAATTATTCACGTGCAAAGTCTGCATCCGAGAGATACAACGCAAGATTGCTTTTCTGCCGATAGATGCTTGCGAAAATAGAACAAGATTCATAATTCTTTAATAATATTCTGTGGTGTGGTGAATCAACGCTGAAGAAAGATGGATACTTATGTACAATCTGCATAGCTGACACCTTTTGATCAGAAGATCCCAGCACCAGTTAAAAATAAATTATTGGACTGGGATATTAAACGAATGATAAATGACTCATTTGAATTATCCGCAGGATACTTATCTTGTCAAAGTTATTTGAACTTTCTTTGAAAATATCTGCTAAATTTATTTAAAGAGGTGCTCGACGAAGTGATAAAATATCGTTGGTTCCAGAATGATGGGTATCTTGCGCAATATGAATTAAATACGTCTGTCATACCATAATGACACGCGTATATTCAGAAATAGATAGATTGGCCGTCTGGAGCCTGGTTTGTGGCATCCTCTTTCCCGACTTATTTTTTTATTGTGGTTGCCTAAAAGTAGAGGTCTCCCAAAGCTGATCAAAAAATTACAAAAGCTACATAGCTGTGTTCAGAAAGCCGCTTTAAAAATAACTCAACGGTATTATGCGCGACTTCTTAAGGAATAAATCTGTATTTTATTTCAAGTGCCCAATACCTCTATTATATGGGGTTTATACTTATCTATTATTTTTGGGATACACTGATCCGCTTTCGTAGATCATCATCAATTTTCATATTAGTTTATTAAGACACTGATCGTTAGAAAATAGATCGTGCTGCAATCACTATAATTTTTGATAGAACATCACAATCATTGATCGAATATCGTGAAAGGTGATCGCGAATCTCAAACATATATAATATATATTAACGCATTCTCCAAATGCGCATCGAACTCCGCAGCTTGATCTTCGCAGCTTGCAAATTTTGCTAAAATATGAGCGTATTAGAGATATATAGTATAACAAGCAATGTGATCGCAGATTATGTATATCAAGATCACTAATTCAAATAATCCTTTGCACGCCTAGCTTTGGAGTAATAATACAATTTGTAAGTCATTTGAGTGACAGTTTTTTATATTTGTACCTCTTACATTTCCCATCCCATAATTGTGACATTGACCGTTTTCTGACATTAATGACCATTTTGTAATATATATGATAATAATTCCTAATAACGGTAATTTAAACAACACGATCATATCGATAAACTTGAGTTAAGTTTGCTTTAATTCGTTAAAAGAGCAACAAATGACAAGTCGACATCTTTCTAAAAACTAAACGCTTTTAAAATATATATATATATATATATATATATATATATATATATATATATATATATATATATATATATAAAAGTCAATTAAATTTCCATAATTTCAATATTTACAGTATTTTAACCCACTAGTTTGATTGTGATATAATATTTGACAGTCAAATATTTGCTAGATTCATAAGTTTTGAGACAATTTATTCGAAAACCAAAAAATAAAATCAATTAAATTTGAGTCAAAAAATATGTACAAAACACCTCGCTGTCGATCAAATACCAGTCAAATTCCTTTCAAATTTAACTTTTTGCACGGCAACAAAATTAAAATAATTTTATATTGGTTACAAATTTGATGCTAATTTGAAAATTTGAAATTTTTTGTTACAATTTGAACGAAAAATCTGGTCTAGTGTGCATTGAAAAAATCACGTAATGGCCAAATAACAAAACAATATATAGGCGTGATTTTGTTATAAATAAGTAAACGAAGAGGCGTTGTCTAAAATTGACAAACTTTAAATAGCTTTCTCTTCTAGAAGCTTTTAAATATTCTAAAGCTTAGTAATGTTTAAATAAACTTTATGTAAGCTCAAATTTTTGTTAACACTTTATAGTACCGTAAGCTTTGATAATTCATGTGACATAAAGAAAATAAAGTCTAAAAGCTCCATATGTCTTTAGCCAAAACCAACACAAATGTATATACAAGCCATGAAGTTGCGATACTCATGCCAAAAAGTGACTACTATACCTAAGTATTAGTGTTGTGACGTAGTATAATTTGTATATACTTTTATTATATACTTTGATGTAAATAAAAAATGAATACGAATGATGGAACAACAGTATTTTGCGCTCTTTAAGACAAAGCAAAAAACAAATTTATTATTTAACGAGAGAGAGAAGTATTGTTATTATTATTTACTTCATAATATACTATACTATATACTAATAATTTAGAGCAGAGTGGACAGTCGCAAAATATAATTTTTGTTTCGTTTTTTTTGTAGAAATGTTATGTACTTTGAATTTAGAGGAGTATGGACAGTGCGAAATATAATTTTTGTTTCGATTTTTACTGTAGTCAAATTCACTAACACATACACCCAATAGTAGTCATAATATGTTTTACTTAGCCAAGCTTCATGGCTTGTATAATATACAATAGTGTTGGTTTTGCTTTAGCATAAGAATTTAAGTCTTAATCTATTTAAATCTTATTTAAAACACTCTAGCTATATTTTAAAAATGTTGGTCATTTAGCTCATTTAATTAAAACTTACTTCCAAAATATGTTACTGATGTGAAACGTAAATGCTAAGCTTTATGGCAACATTTGCTAATTTTTTAGCAAAAATTTCTCTCTTTTTGATGAAGATTGTGATATAATAGCATTTTTTTAATCGAGAGCTTTTGACAAAAAGAAACCAAAAGCTTTTTTAGTAACAATAGATTAAAAAAACGTTATATTGCAGAGCATTGGTCTTTTTGTAGATAAGAAAAGGCTATAATCAGTGATTTTTGCGGACAAAGCATTCTAAGTTATACGATCTTTAAAAATACCTACTATCTCAGCATTTGTGATAAACGTGTTATACAAATACAAAAAAAGTTGACTTAAGTAATTTTTGTAAAAACATAGACACTTAGCTTATGTATATATAATATGATAGCAGCAACCACCTATACAAGAATAATGTTGATCGTTATAATTGACCTAATTAAATTTACTTTGAAAAAATGTATTCAAAAGTTTCAAACCTAAAGATAACGTACATATGAATAAGTAAATCTAGCGTACGTAATACAGAAGTTTTTTTTTTGTTGGATAAAACGAGGCAACATCTTAAATTACAAAACACTCCTCTAGCTGAAGAAAAAAAAACCATAACAACAAGAATATGAAAATATTTAGCCGGCACACATGGTATGTATAGTTAGGTCGAATAACATTTTTTTATGTTGGTGTCATGTGTATCTCTCTGTCTTTTTATAGGGGGCACTCGTATATCTCGGTAGATTAGTTCCTATAAAAAAAATTTTAAAAATTGGTAAAAGTTGTATTCCTCTTCTTTGTCATGGCTGCTTAACACAATCTATATAAGGACTATTTATTTGCTAAAGATTGTCTGCGTGGAATCTTTCTTGTACTACAAAAGCTTACAGAACTGTATTAACAGATGCAGTAAACGAGGCATGGCAAAATAGCATCTTTAGTAAAAAATTATTAAAAAAGCAGCTGAGGGACTAAGAACAGTTAGAAAAATGAGCAAGACGTCAAACTGTACCGTGCTATAGGGTGTCTACCTGTACCCATAGTTAAATTATAGTTCCATATAATAAATAATAATTCTAGCACACATTATGTAAGCACATTAATTTATGAACTATTTCCATTTTTTATTATAGTTCATTTGACATTCAAAAGCTAATAATTTTGCGGAAGTAATAACTTTTTTGTTATGTGCGATATACTCGCGCGAAATTTATTTTTTTTGTTTTATCTTTTGTGTGAAATTATAAGTGTATCAAATTAATCGTAAATTTTTTTTGGACACATTTAGTATGATGTGCAAACTTGGTAGTTTTCTCTCCGCGTCGACAGTGTTAATTATAATTATTAAAGTTTAACTATCTTGATAATTTGTTGTTGTTGTTTTATATAATCTAATGATTAATCTCGCAACACTGAAGTTAAGTAATTTACATTTTGTTAAAGTTAAGTTGCTTTTTTTGACATACTCTCACTTAATAAATTACATTCGGGTAATTTATATAAAAGTCTCTGTGCGGTCACTGTGTGCAAAATGGGGAAACTATATGTGTTTTCGTTGATTTACTGGAAAACTGGAAAATATGTATGTATGTGTATGTACATAATATATTTAAACCCAACAACATAAAACTTGTCAAGATAAACTGGATATTTTACTGTAGGTTTTAACAAAAGAAATTTTATTTGCAGGATTTGTGTGTGTCTGATTTATGTATTATATGCATCTTACACATATAGCTATATACAGTCACCGAAACCAAATGGAGCATATTTTTCTAAAATACATAAAAAAAGAATGTTTTGTTTTTGAAGTCTTTTGTCAGGTTGTTACGAGTTAGAAACGAAACATATGGTAAAATACATAAAAATGATTATGTATATTGTGCTCATTAAAAAGACATTGGTTGTCGGGTGACTTTGTTATAATAGTTTAATAATATATGGGATTTTAAAAAAAAAATACGGGCTCAACCGGGATTTGAACCCGGGACCTCTCGCACCCAAAGCGAGAATCATACCCCTAGACCATTGAGCCACTTGAATTGTAAGTAAAGCTTTTTGCTGCATACAAAAGAAAATAACGAATTTTTTTAAATTTTCCACAATCTAATCACAGTTTATCTATAAATAGATTAAGATATCAATAAAAATAAAATTCGAGAAATATTGCACTAATCCGTTGTTTATTTTTAATTATATATGAGATATGATGAATTCATGTATCACCTGTAGACTAACATCTAGGCGCAATTTATTAATACATTAAGAAATCGTAAATTTTTATTTTTGCAATATTTGCACCTTTTAAGTTTCGATCGACATTGTGCGTACAGCCGCGATGAATATGGAAAGAGTACTGGAAAAAAATTGGTTTGAAAGATCTATCTTATAGAATTTTTTTTCTAGCAGTTACATTAACATGTTCTATTAAAGCTCGAAGCTGATTTAAAACAAAGCTTGATAATAACGTACTATACAAATAAACAAAACTTAAAATATTTCTTTAGTGTTATGGTTTGCATAACAAAGCAAATGGGCAAAGCAGTTTTTTAAAATTTAATTTCTAAGCTACATTTTATAGCTAATGTAATAAAAGCTCTTTAAACAAGCTATATAAATACAATCACAGTTTTCGATAGAAAGTGCTTTTCTGTGTAACTTTCGTAAAAACTTAAGATTGAATTAGCAAAAGGCTTTCAATACATGCTATTGATTTAAAAAATAATTTATACTAGAATTGTCGGATGTAAAGGTTATTTTATAAATAAATATTTAATATTAAAGCTTTTAAGTAAATACTGTGCAAGGTAGTTTAAACCTAAAATTATTTAAGCCTGTATCGTTTAGAAAAAAAACAGATATGCAAGCTAAAGAAAATTTTGAAAGTTTTTTAGAGAGTTAACAATTTTTTCTTTTTGTCCAAACTTTAAATTTTTGTAAATAGTAAACTTGTATTTGAACTTTGCTTGAACACTTTAATCATTTTCAATTTGGTTAGGTAAAACTCAAGTAGTTCCGATAAATATTCAGATTTAACATTAAAAGCTTCATAGTCTCTAAACGATTTTATGTGAAAGCTTTAAACTTTTCATATAAACTTTCATAAATTGGGAGCTTTTATCTCGATTTGAGTTTTTGGAGCAATCACAAAGACATATCCGATTAAATTTAAATTGGTCGGGAAAAAAGCTTTAAATAATTTTCAGTTTAGCTTGACAGCAAAGTAAAGTAACTTTGATTCGACAGCAAAAAACAAATGCGGTTAAGCATACTATAAATAAAAAGAAGTAAATAAGTTTACAAAATATGTAGACCACTCTTACAGAACATTATTGTTACAAGCTTTATTTCTTTAAAAACATTAAAAGCTTTCAGTTATGCTAACTAGAATCCAAATAGTTTCTATAGATCACTCATTCTTAAATCAAAAGCTCTGAAGGCTTTAAACTGATTAAACAATTGATAAGTTTAATCGAAGTTTAAATGTTTTATAATACAGGTAAAAACTTTACTCAAGCTTTCATAATTTTTAATATTTTAAGTTTAAAATATTTTTTTTTGAGTAAAAAGAACTTTTAAACTTTTAAAAAGACACTTTTGATTCCGTCTATGAGCTTTAAACTTTTTAAACAAACTTTAAACTTTCATAAATTGTGAATGTACGTCTCAAGTTTTGGTTTTCTAGCAGGTACATTGACATGATCAAATAAAGCTCAATTTTGAGGAAGAAGCTCACACAAGACAGTTAAGTCACATAAGCTTAAAATATTTCTTTAGTGTTGATGATTTGCATATCAAAGCTTTTTAAATATTAATGAAAGCAAAAGCTTATATATTTTCCTTATTTTCAAAAACCCTGAAAACTTTTAACTTTCATAAAACTAGATAAAGTTGTTGGATTTGAAAGTTATTTGGTAAATAAATCTTTTATATAAAAGCTTTTTTAATATTGGGCAAAACAGTTTTTTAAAATTACTGATTTAATCACTAAGCTACATTTTGTATCCAAAGCAATAAAAGCAACTTAAACAAGTTATGTAAATACAATTTCAGTTTTTAAGCTTTTTAAAAGCTTTTTATCGAAGAAAGTGCTTATCTGTGGCTTATAATATGTGCAGCAAAACTAAAAATTGTTAACTTTCGTAAAACTGAGATTTTGCAAACCTATACTATATTTGAATTTTTTAAGTAGACACAAAAAGATTATGTATATTTAAAATTGTAAGGAAAAAAGCTCGAAAATAATTTATAATTAGCTTAATAAGTCAAGTAACTTTTATCTGACAAAATAGTGCATCTGTGGTTAACCGTGCTATATATAGCAAAGTAGAAAGTATACAAAAATATTTGCTAATAACCCTAATACTAAAATCTTTAAATTGTAAAGCTTGAATACAAGAACAACCAATAAAAGCTAACTAAGAAGCTTAAGAAACATTATTGAGACAAGGAATTCTGCCTATATGATACCATTATTTTGTTGACTAAAATTTCTACCATATTAAAAAAGTCAAATGAGACAGCTTGAAAACTTTATAAAAACAATTTTTCTTGCTCATAAAGTTTAGCTTTAGTAGCTAACGCAAAAGCATATCAAATTAAAACTCCATTTTTAACGAAAAAGCTTCCAAAAATCGAAATTTATTCAAAAAGCACCGTGAAAGGTTAAAAGATTTTGGTAGTTGCTTTTGATATGAAAGCTTATGCAGTTTTAGGCAAAATCAGTTTTAAGATATTATTTCGCTTAGCTGCATGTTGTTTCTAGTTGTGATTTAAAATTATATAAAAGCACCTTAAACTCTACCGTACTCTACTCTAATAATGAAATATTCAAAATTATATCAAAATTCTAACAAAACTAACAAAATAAATATTTTTAAGTGGTAAGCTTTCGAGTATATTACAATTTTGATAAAGCACTTAGATGGTTGGTTTCGACACACGAATCTTGTTATCTTAAAAGATCGAACACAAAAACATTCGATACAAATTTCAATTTTTAAATAAAAGCTTTAAATACTGCAAGCAATAATTCAAGCTCAATTGATTCAAGCTCAATTTTAAAGAAAGAAATTCCTGTAGCTTTTAACTTTTATTAAACTCAATAAACTGTAACTTATTAAGGACTTAAATTTTAAATACATATTTCTAGAACTTTAAAGATGATAAAAATAAATAAGGTCTAGAGCTTTTAAGTTTATCAGAATGGTCGGTCTGTCCAAAGCCTCCCAAGTAGGCTTTGGTTTATCTGAGTTGAAGTATTTTAAAAGATGTTTAATATTTTAAATGTAGCTTTCATTTATCCAGTATAGAAGTATACATTTTTAAAGCTACATTTTTTTTAATTTTATAAGTAATTATAAAGTACTAAGTTCAAGTTAAAAGCTTTTAAAATTATTTTACGAGCATTTTTTTATTGCATAGCTTAAAATTGATTTTTAAATAGAAGCTTTTGTCGTTTTAAGCTAAAGAAGTCTTTAAAATATTTTTTTACTAAGCTTGTGTTGGCTTTAAAATAAGAAATATCCTTTAATTTTAAAAACTCGAATTATTCGTTAAAAATTTCAATTTTCAAAGTAAAAGCTTGAAATAATTTAAGTGCCAAAACGCGTATATGTCACTGTTATAGAACTAAATCAATACACGGTAATTAATTTCTGCTATTAATTCAATTTTAGCCAGCGTGTTTATACAATGGTTTTAAATAATTCACAAAGGTAATATGTGGTTTAATCTGCAAACAACAACTTTAAAACTAAGAAATCGTTTTGATGTGCTTTAAACTTTTTTTCAATCTTTAAACTTTCTTAAATTATAAACTTAAAACTTTGTATTTCTAATTAATATACTTAAACATATATTTGATTAAAGCTCAACTTTAAAGAAGGAAAGTCCTTGAACTCGATGAACTTTAACCTATTAAGGTCTTTAATTTTAAATAAAAAATATTCTAGGACTTCAAAGCTGCTAAAATAAATAAGCTCTATAGAGCTTTTATATTTATTAAATTTGAAATCTAAGAAATCTCAGAAGCTCAAAATTATCACTTAATTTTGTCTAAGTGGAATATTTCACTACATTTTTGTCTGAAATATTACAATCACTAAATTTACAAACTTCAGCTTACTGTTAAGATTTCTAATTTTGAGTAGCTCCAAAAAAATATTTGCAGTCAAATTTTCTTTCAAAGTTCTTCTTATAATAGCCTATATTCCTATATTGTCCCTTTGCATTTATATCCTCAAAATACAACGCTTTATTGTCCTGTACTAATGTAGAAGTTGCTTCTGCGCGTCTATTTCAAACTCTTACAAATATTTAAGGGTTTTGTGTTCATTATTTTCCCCAATCATTTACATAAATTATGTAAAATCATTTTATCATCCAGCGCTTTAGTTATAGTGGACGTTCGCTGAACTACTGATTTAAACACTCTGGCAACTATACTCGGTTTCCGAAAAATTCTATTGAAAAATGAGGTTTCAACTTAAAGTGGGGCCAAAACTCCCAAATTTCACTTGAATTATCGAATAAGGAGAACCTGGGGTCTAGCGGATTAGAACGTTATTCACCAGTATAAAACTATTTCACGACCAAAAGTTTCAAAAGTTTTTTTTACCAGAAGTAAGATTTGACCATATGTATTCAGGGAGGCCTAGAACATTCTAATTTTACTCATTTGTATCGATCATGTCACTTTGGCCGCTCGTTCAGCTGTTCAGTGGGATTTGAACCCACACCCTCAGAGAGGACCAGAACACCCAATTTTAGTTCGATTTTATCGAACAAGATTAATCTTGAGTCTGGCACCTTAGACCACTTGGCCATCCTGACTTATAAATTTCGTATCATTCTAACCAGTGAAAATCAATTTCAGTGGTTTGTACTTACAAGTTTGTAGAATGGCACAACCAATAACATGCCCAAAAGTCACTTGGTTTTGTCGAACAAGAATAGTCTTGAGTCTGGCGCATTAGAACGTTCGACCATCCCTGATGTTCTGAATTTTTATAGAACTTTGTAAAAATTTTTTTTATATATCTTAGAAAAAATATTTCAGCTCACGCTCTCATAGTGGGCCAAAACACCCAAGTTCCACTCGGTTTTGACAAGAATAGTCGTGTCCGGTGCATTAGAAAACTTGACAATCCTAACTTGTTATCTGAGTTATTTTATAACTTTGAAAAAAAAAATCTACGTCAGAAATAGAATTTGAACCCACCCCTTTAAAGAGGACCAGAATGCAAAATTTCACTTGTTTTTAATCGATAACTTTAATCTATTGCTCGTTCGGCCGTCCCGTTTTTCCTGAATTATTTTAAACTTTAAAAACACAAGTAGGTCAGTGGTGGGTCTTAAACACACGCCCTCAAAGAAGCACAGAACGCCCAAATTTCACTCGATTTTATCAAACCGGCAAAATCTGGAGTCTACCTCATTCGAAATTTCGACTTTTCCAACTTGTACTGAGTTATTTTATAATTCTAAAACAAAAACTATGTCAGAAGTGGGATTTGAACCCACGCCCTCAGAGAGGACCAGAACGCCCAAATTTAGTTCGATTTTATCGAACAAGATTAATCTTGAGTCTGGCGCCTTAGACCGCTCGGCCATCCTGACAATTAAATTTCGTATCAATCAAACCAGTGAAAAACTATTTCACGACCAATTAATCGGCAACATATCAAATACAAAGTGTAACATAATATACGGATAACTTAATCTTAAAGATTACAAACAAATCAAAATATAAAAATCTTAAATTAAATAAATAAATAAAACAAAAAAATTTTTTGTCAACTTCTTAATTTACACTTTTAGTTTAGTTTAATTTAAGCCAACCGTATGTGTATGTTCGTGTGTGTGTGTGTATATGAGTCTTAAAACGTCTAAACAAAAACTGTAATAATTATAATGTAAATCAACAATCATAACATCCCGTCGGTGCTTTGCTTATATATATATATATATATATATATATATATATATATATATATATATATATATATATATATATATATATATATATATATATATATATATATATATATATATATATATATATATATATATATATATATATATATAAACTATATAAAGATAATATTTTTAGTTTTTGTTAAATATTAAAATAAACATAAAAATAAAATAAAAATTAATATATTCGAGCATAATATAACATAATACATATATATGCTACTGACTAACAATACATAAAATAATAAATGTGACGCGTGGAATTTGTTTATTTAACCGACTAAATTAAATTAAATAAGACAATAAATTAACATAACAAATATGTCAGGATGGCCGAGCGGTCTAAGGCGCCAGACTCAAGATTAATCTTGTTCGATAAAATCGAACTAAATTTGGGCGTTCTGGTCCTCTCTGAGGGCGTGGGTTCAAATCCCACTTCTGACACAATATTTTTTTTTTTCCGTTTGAGATACGATCAAAAACACTCAATATTCACTCAATAATTTTTCGTTTTTATTTTCAGGTTAAACGACCAAAAACAGAATCAGCTGAGACCAGCGAACGAAATAGGTATGTACATACATGAAATGCGGGTGTTTATTAAAACCTATAGTCATTGATTGATTTGACAGTTTTTTGTTATTCAAATGCATCAAATTCGTCGTTATACATAATAGTTTATGAGACAAGTTGGAGTCTCTCTTACGCGATCATCTTATATATAATTTTAAAAATCTTAAATTATTTATTTTGTTTGTATTTTTTTTATTTTTTTTTATTATTTATTTGTTACTCGTCACACAAGCTCACGTAAATTTGTTGGTGGTCCCTTATAAATTATACGAGTAACATCAAAAACCAAATGTGTATACACACGATAAATGAACGCTAAGATGCGTTGAATCAAAACAAGCGCAGTGTGCGCGTACCCATTTAGAGTCAAAATGAATTTTCATAAAAAAAAAACCGGAAATTTTCCCAAAATTAAAATTACATTAATTAAAAATAACAAAACAAAAAGTTTTATTGCATTTTGCGTATGTGAACATACCCATAATTTATAAAAGACGTTTTGTGTTTTCATTTATGTTATGTAATTTTCATCTCGTGTATAGTAATGTGTGATGTGGTGTAATCAATTTACATAGCATTTCACATATTCAGTTTCCCAAAATAGACGGAAAATATTTTAGGCCATAATCATTATCTTGTACAGTGTGCGGTACTGTTATAAATGTCGGTTACATTCGATGGAAAAATATATGATTGTTTAGAGATAACAAAAAAGTTGATGAAGAATCTTCTGATCCGTAGTCAGACGCGATATCCAATCAGAAGCCAGAAGCCAGAACTCCAAGTAATTACATGCCAAAGTGATAATTCTTTTAGTGACTTAAATTTTTTTAACAGGTAAAATAAAATGTCAAATTCGGAATTCGGAATTAAAAACTCGAAAGTTTATTGCTGTGTGTTTTATGCTAAAAATTTGTTCTACGAATTTTTTAAATTAATGATTGGTTTGTATCAGTCATTCATAGATGGTGTAGTATAAGCTGGATTAATGCAATGGATCACGCCGAACTGTCAAGATTATACTACAAACGAAAATGCTGCCATCTGTGTTTTATACGGATGCCCTAGTGCACTGATTATGCCTCTGCACAGTGTCAAAAATGTGAACCATATAATGCTACATATTTGACAATCAACTAAAGGCGACCGCATGTATATACGGGTAATAATTATCCTAATCACGTGACCTTCTTAGCCAATTATTTATCCGCAAACGTTTGCAAAAGGTTAAGGATCCCAAATCCTCGTTTCATGTTTAATCGATTAAGATGAAATTTTTAGGATTTTTGGGAGCTATTATCGCTAAAAATATAATTGAATTCGTGCGTTTTGCTCCTCTTCCCTTCTTGGAACTTATAACTACTAGAACAGCGTAATTAACACCAGTGTTATGAAAGGCACCTTTAGATAATTGGGCTTTGCGTTGAATTCTCTCAATATCCTCACCGAATGAATGACGTTGGCCCCAACCTATCAATACTCGTTAAGCAGATTGTAAATAATTTTTTTTGGGATGTATGCTGTCTTCCTATTTTGGATCAAATCTGTGAACTGAAAATAATGCCCTAACATTCTAAGAATTCCCGCTCAATAACAGTTTGCTTCATCTGTATTTTATGTGCATGTAACGATGTTTCAGTCGAGAATGTCTATACCCGTTATTGTTTTGGCCAGAAATGCGGAACATGTTTTTCACTCTGATTTTCTCGCCACACAATTGTTTGCAGGTCTCAGTGAGGTTTATTAACACCAGCAAGTGATATATTTATTTAGCTAAGTTATATGGTGGTCGTATTCGTAAAATGGCAAGTCACTATATTCTATAAAAAAAAGCGGTATCAACGCAAAAAATGCAACTTCTATCCGACAAGCCCCAAGAAGATTACCACTATCACAATAACAAGATACCGAAGACGTTATACCCGAGAAGTCGGGAGTTGATGGCACATTGGATACGCTATCTGGTGCAACATTTTCAGCACGGTGAATCTTTAAAGCGGTTATTGGAAGGTTGCAATTTATTACTGGTGAGGTAGTCCCTTTTGGTCTAGAAAAGCGTTGGACAAAGCAACAGCCAGCGGAAGAGCAATGACATGATAGTCGATCGCCCCAATGTAGAAGTGGATGGAACACGACGGAAGACCACTGTAATTAAAATTACGATCGAAATTCCAACCAGTGGCAGTCATTAAAACTAGAGAATGATTCTTCTTTGGGGATCTGCAGATGGCTATTTCACCAAACAGTAATTCATGTTACCAGCAAACCAAGAAAAAGAGCATTAATAAGAGCACTATTTCATCGAATTCACATTCTCTGGCGGAAAGTGATGCAGCACATTTGCCAATCGCCAATGATACACAAAATTAGAAAGTTCAGTGCTTATCGTTGGTAACCTATATTACTGTCAAATGTCTCACTGTATACGATTTCTTTTTTAATCGACCACTTAAGACACCCTTAAGACACAATACCTGTTGACCAGCAGTTCATTTGCCAAATTTCGTCCACAATACAAAGCTACTACCTTCGGTGTATGATGATGAGATAGAGGTGAATCTTTATAACTGCGGTGATATGATTTTTAAAAGTGGAGATGAAATCTGATTTGATGCTTGATGTGATGGGATTTACGAAGTTTCTTGGTAGTCGTACAGTTTCTGCGTATATAACATGGCAAAAGTAGCTTGAGAATCGTTTTCTGTACGTTATCCATAAGCCAAAGAAACCAGAAGATAGATTTTGGTTTAGTCGCGTCTATTGTGGCACATTATAGCTGCCTTTAGTTTCCGGTACTATACCTTCTATTAGTCCGTAACTTTGAGGATTGTAAGCAGTAGCCCGCTTTTTTTAAAAACCCATCATATTCGCAAGTTCTCTAGACAATTTGGACTTGAATTGACGACCTTTGTCAGTAACAACAAATAATGGAGTTCCGAATCTGCAAATCCAGTTTGTTTATAACTCTAGCAAGAGGTACTTAACCAATGTGAACCGTTCTACTGTAAGATAATGTCTGCTAATTTATCAGGGAAATTCCTCTTTTGGTGCGCACGTTCGATTATACACGTCTCCGATGCTTGCGATTTCGAGTCATAATCTATAATTAGCAGCCATATGGCTTTCAACATTACATTTTCATTATTACATATGGCGTTCAACTATAAGTAGGAAAATATGAGGAAGGACTCCTGAGTATACCAATACTGTATGCATGATAACGGACGACTTTGTTTGCGGCTTGATTACATTGGAGGAAGCATTACGACAGTTTATAGATTACGAAAATAGTCGGAAAATCATCCCGCTCTACTAAATATCATTGCCATCGAGGTAAGAGAGCTCTCATTCTCGAACATAACCGATTGGACTAAAATAATTTCAGTATTAGATATAAAATATCATTAAATTGAGGTCGAGCTACCTAAAATCACCAAGTTCACAAAAAAGATATTTCTATATCGGGAAAATTACGCATTTACGATCGTTCAGGGTTTCTGTCATCCGTAACCTAAGGTCTGAAAATCCTATCTACCCTGCAGATGACATTATATCACAACTAATCTAATCGTATCTAAAACGATGATAGCCTCGGTCAAGAAGCCTCTACACCCAAATTAGAGTTATGCGATAAAGTCATCCCAACACTTGGAGGACCTTGTCTATATTTTCGTTTGCAATATCTCTAACTATAGACAAACGTAGTTCCAGTTAGATATCCCTGGTGATAGCATATTTTGTTGAATAGGAAGTTGTACCGTGTAACGGCTATTAGTGCTTTGGCGAAATTTCTTATGATTTAGTATAAAACTTATATGGGTTATCCTTATAAAGATTATCTTCTTTTGTCATATAATTATGGGATCTTATTTCATCTGTCTTCCAGAAGACATTCTTATATAAATTTCAGTTAGATTTTTTAGTCGATTAATCCTCGTTGATTTCCTTTTCCCACTTTCATCAGTTTCCTATTTCATCAGTTCCAAACTTGATATAGCCAAACTCATATGACTTTTTCGATCGGTGTTTGATTTGCATTGACGCATCCTTAGCAATAAATAAAACATATGAGCCGCAGAGTCGATAAAAATTGAAGCCAACAAAGGCCCGTTGATTACTTTTATTGGTTCACTATAGATGGGTTGTTACGGTGTGCATTTCAGCTGCGTTAATTTTTGAAGTGTTTTCTGCCTTCGTTGCAAACATACAGTGCTTTGAGATTGGTTTGATCGATTCTAATAGTCATAGAAAAATGTCCATTACCCATTTAGGGCATCACTAGAGAAGTTAGTTTTAGCTTACTTAGTACACTAATTGATTTAGAACTCAATGCCTTGAAGTTAATCAATAACCATGCATAGTACTAGCAGTTCAGTATGTATAGTTCGTTATCATTTGCTATTAATATATTGCGGCTAATTCACCTCAATAATTAGTTTGACATTTCTTTATTTCTTTGTTGAGGTTGACTAAAAACGGTCACCCTTCATCAGCAAACCATAGTATCAATTAATTCTTCCTTCATAAAAATTGAACTGACTTCAAACATTGAAGTATGAATGTGAATGGAGATAGTTGGACATAGATCCCATTAAACATTTATCAAGCTTCTTACCTAAGAGCTTTTGCTGGCAATACAATTTTAAACCGTTTCGGTATACATCACTAAAGTTTAAAAAATGCCTAATATACTATAAGCATTAAATAACCAGCAAAGATGCTTAATGGTGGATGGAGAAGAAGCAGTTGATATACGCTTTAAATAGTTTAGCATCTGACGGTAATCAAAGTCGTTCACTGAATTAATGTTTAATGTAAGGTATTTTCCCGGATCATTATTCAAGATGTGAAATAAATAACGTGTCCACCTTCCTTCTGGACGTCTATCTGCCATAAAGTCTCCGGTTGTTTTTTCCGTCCTTCAAACTGCTTTAATTATAACCGGTTCATGGTTCTTTACAATCCCTGACAAAGTGATCTGGTTTTTTACATTTAAAACATTTTGACCCTGAATAAGGGACCTTCAACGTCTAGTACTCTTCTATTACAACGTCTACGAAATTTGTTCGAAGCTGGGCTCCTACTTTACTGCAACAAAATATTACCTGGAATAATCCAGGCCAAAAAATAATTAGATTTGCCAATAGCAGTATTCCTTTACATATTTGGAGCTTTCGATCATATATGTAGTGGCCTAGTATTATAAAACAAAGATAATCAGTCCAGGAAGCCAATACTTTATCATTAACAACTATTTCATTGATAGATTTGTAACTGCTGTACCCAACTATATCACACAACAAAAAAGGTTGGAACAAAACTTAGAAGTGGCATTTGAGAACGTATAAGATATGCTCTTTGCTGGCAACACTAGACAAAACATGCAGAAAATAGCGCAGAAGGCTGAATAGTCTAGAATATTACTAGTTTTGTTTTTAAATTTTTTCACTAGATGTCATTATAATTAAGTGAAGTTAAAATATTTTGCCGCTAGTTGTGACTATTGAATTATTAAATTCAACATAATAAAAATTATAATCAGACAATTTTGAGCGGGCCTTTAGTGAAAAGCAGAAGTTTTTTTGCAGTCACTATAAATATATAACTATAATACTATAACTAGTATAGTATAATACTGCCATCTTTCAGAAAAAGAAAATTATGTTAATTTTATTTTTTAAACGGTTAAGTAGCAACTAGCAGCAACTCACGGAAACTTTTCAAATTATATCTTTTGTTAATTATATCTTAGCAGCCCTGCACATAGTTTACTAAAACGCACCTGTTAAAACTGTGAAAGTCTCCTTTCTATCACACTCAAAATAAATTTATAGTCATCCGGGTTGTACTGCAAATGTTAACGAATATATACACGCATTCCATTCGCACTAATTGATAATTAGGTGAAAATTTACAATCCATCATACAAAAATTTTAAGATAAACACAACTAAAAATGTTGGAATACATGCGGTGAGCTCACGAAGCTATATATCCATAATTCTTAAGATAAAGGTGAGCTGAATAAAACAAAAGACAAAAAAAAAACAAAAAAATAAGTCACACATATGTAATTTGTAATTCGTTTAAAAAAAATGTTTGCAAACATACCACACCGTTTTCAAAACTCCGATGCTTCACTTGATTTATGCATTTCTGTCCTGTTAACGTATTTTTTTTTTATTTTGTTTGTCAATTTATTTATTTTGCTTTAAATAAGAAGAAAAAGTTTAAAATTCGTTTCTTTAACTTTTTAGTTTAGTGAAATTCATCTTCATACCGTAAAATATATTTATTTATATAAAATAAAAAAAAATAAAAAGTTAAAGGTGAGATTGATGATTCCTTGAGAAGGTCTTCGTATTTCTTTAAGTTTTATGGAGAGAAAAGATTTCTATCGAAAATCGTATAATTCTAACCCTTTAATCACCCAATCAGTTAAAATATATAAAATAAAAATGAAAATATAAGAAAAATCGTCAGATCATTATTCATGATGATCATCGTAATCGTATCAAACATGCACATATACAAACAGATATAAAAAATTATTATAATTTAGACGGGATTTATTATTTTTTTATTTTATTTATTTTTAAATGTGCAGGCTTTTTTAACCGATTAGAATCGTTGTCCGTTTGATTAATTGTAATATAGTTTGGTGAAATTTTGTTAAACGCAACGAATTGTTGTACTCCAAGAAGGAGTTTTCCTTGTTCGATTCAGACTCTTTGGAAGCACATCAAGGGTAAATTTTTGATGTTTTTTTCTAAAGAACTCCGTTTAAAGCTCCCTCTTTTACTTCCTGCCATGATTTACAAAGTTGATTTTGTTTGGGCATCATTACTCTTGTTTGTCCACGTCATTGCCAGTCTTTCAACTTTCCTTTTCCCTATCGGATTCTAGAACAAACCAAAACAGAAATTTTTAATTTATTGATAAGCCATACATATATTGTTGAGCTATAAGATTCTTTTCAACAAAATCAAATGGTCAAAAATTGATGGCACCAGAGAATATTTCGATAGACGAATGCAATTAATCAAGTGCAAAATTGTTCAAGTAAAATTTGGCCCACGCACAATTAGTCTCCACAGTCGACTGACATAAATTAATTAATAAGTCAAAAAACATAAAAAAATTATGTTTACAGTTTATACGAGCCAATCCCATATTTCTATCGATAATCAATAACTTTTAAATGGCTGATGTCGATATAGTCATCATCACTATTTCAATAAACTTTATCTACTGTAAATCGTATATTTGCCTAAATTCCATAAATTTATAAAATAATAACAATAAATAACCGGCACACATATACACGCACATTATATAGATCCGCGCACAGTCATATGTAACATGTTAATCTCGAATTTCATATTCTAAATTTTTTTTTTGCTAAGCAAAATAAAATTTATTGGATTTTTAATTTGGTTCTCACGAAATTTAAAATTTTTTTTTTTTTTTAATATTTTGCGTTTATAATCAATATTTTGATAACAAAAGCAAATTCGTCCGATTCGGATTACAGTCAATGCGTCTATTTTGGTTTGTTAATTTTTCCATTCATTATTTAACCCTAACAAAGGCAACAACATTTTAATTAGACGCGTAATTTTATGTGTAATTAAATATCGAACCAATTTTTGCAAATTTATTAAATTAATTATATCCGATTTCATAATTACTAAAGTATACAACGACACTGTAATTAAAATTTAAATCGTATATTTTACTCGTTACATAATTATACGAATTAGAAATAATTCTCACAATCGGAGATGAAACGATAAAAAAAATTTAAAATTTTGTTACATTAATTCTAAATCATCATGAGAAAATCAATTTATATATGTTTGATCTCGTATATCTATGTGTGTCCCCATATCATCTCTAATTCATCATTTAGTCAACAACATCGTGAACGCATATTATATATGAGTGTAACAAGAAGAAGGAACAAATATTTAAGAACTTTAAATAAAAAAAATCTCAATTACAAAGACTCATATTACAAACGAAATCATAAAAAAAAAAAAATTCTAAAAATAAAAAGTGAAATTATAAAATAAATTAATTATATATTTTTTTATTTTTTATTTTTTTTTACTAATTAAGTACCATCTATAAAATTCACTCAAAGATGTAGTTCATTTAATTTTGGTATTTGATGCGCTGCCATTATTCTTGTTGAACATTTATAGAGGCACAGTTCCGTCCGTTTTTGTTATTTTTATTCATTACGTTTGAGTTAATTTTTTTTTCACTCGAAATTAAAAAAAAGATTTTCACTCAATGTTTGTTAATCTGTATAGTGATAAGGTGTAAATTTTAGTGAAAACAATCGCTACACGGTTGTTTTTTTTTTTTTTTTAAATTTCTTATTTTGGTGTTAACGTCAGCTACAATATGTTTTGTTTTCTTTCGTAATTGAATTTGTGAGATATATGTGAGCTACTTTGATAATATTTTTTACGAAATTTTTCTAGAAATTCTTTAAATTGTTCCGAAAAATTTTTTGGAATATTTTTTATTGTTTATTTTTTATTTTTTATGAAAAAGCAAAGCCATCCAATAGTTTCGTCCAATAGTTCATAATTTGACATATTTTTATTTTAGCTGTGGATTGGAGCTATGGTCTCGTTCTATAGGACCGTTTCCTATAGATGGCTTAACTGTAGTGGCAATTTTATATTGTGCCTATATCCACAAGTTTGTCAAATATTTTTTTAAGTTTTATTTAATACAATCTAGTCTCCTGGACTAATAGGCAATTTACTTCTGACTTCATTTTTTAGTTCTCATTTTTTTTGTTTTTTATTTTCAATTTTCTCTTTGGTGTTGAACCGGGAACCTTTTCTGGAGCTTTTGATAATATCACAATTTTTGATAATAGATGGGGTTGGTAATATTGATAAGATTGTGTGTGCTGAAGTAATGTATCGACCATGAGCATGGCTGAACTTTACATATTGTTTTCAAGTTTCCTTTTCCAATTTGAGAAAATAAAACATTACTGCTTACAGTGCTCATAGTCGATATAATAAATCAGCTTCAAAGTTCCCTTTGAGAGTAAATGCAAAAAAAAAAAACTATTTGAAGTCAAGACAATTTCATTGTGTGGAACTTTCGGTAAATTTTGCTAGTAATTTCTCATGGGTTGCATGCCACTCTAAATGAGAGTTGTGTTACATTGTCACCTGAATTTTCTACTTCAAACATGAAAGCTCATGAAATTGTGTCTGTTTAATTCTTTAAATCTTTTGCAGTACTGGTGATATGCAAACTTTCCCTAAATAGGGTAAAGATGTTATTAAAATAATAACGCATCTGTTGCAGAAATTTAAATCATAGGTATAGCAATATTTCAATGCGCTTTTATGGTTGTGTTCGTTCGTTCGTTCGTTCATTCATTTGTTCGTTCATTTGTTTGTTCAGTAAAATTATTTTGATGATTTTATGGTTGATGAAAAAATCGTCGAACGATTTCAATCAGTTGACATTTGTTCGGATTATGTTGTTTGTTTTATTTTATATTGCTTTGTCTCTTTTACACCCTGTTTGTTCGATCAAAAAGATGGAGTTGAACCAACTTTTGTGCGCAAAAAAATACTGAAGTAAAAAACCTCATTTTCGGGTAAAATGAATGGTTTAAAGAAAATTCAGAATGAACGAAAGAACGCAACCAAAAGGGCCTTCAGAAAATATTAAATCTTGATATTTTGGATTCTGTTATTTTAGCCCCAATAATAATAATTGTCATGTTATCAACTCTAAAATAATAAATTATGAATTATGAATTATGAATTATGAATTATGAATTATGAATTATGAATTATGAATTATGAATTATGAATTATGAATTATGAATTATGAATTATGAATTATGAATTATGAATTATGAATTATGAATTATGAATTATGAATTATGAATTATGAATTATGAATTATGAATTATGAATTATGAATTATGAATTATGAATTATGAATTATGAATTATCTGCATTTCCAAGATATTTTGGACTATAACAGTGAACGTCGTAGGACATACAAGGCGAAGATTTGCCAGCGACAAGTCTTTATTTTCCACATAAGTCTTCCACACAATTATTATGAAAGACTAGGTATCCGAGAAATCGGAAACCGGTCATTCCTTCAAATGTGTAGTCACATAAGCTGTATAAAATTGTACCTCTTAACTATATAGCTGAACGATTTTATTAGTAACTGTGCTACTATATTAATATTAATATAGTTTTTAATTATGATTAAATTAATAAGCATAATATATAACATCAAAACATATTGCTCGTGACGTTCATTTATAAAAGTTGAGTAGGAAAATAAATTTTCTTTTTTTATGATTTCATTGGAATTTCCTTAATGTATGTTAACACTTCAAAACATTTGTAAACAAGACGTGTTATGTATTTACTTCAAAAATTCCTCATTAAATTAGTATCACTTCTTAAAAATTCCTCCTCCGACGTTCTTCTTATATATATATGTATATATATATATATATATATATATATATATATATATATATATATATATATATATAAATATATAATATATATATATATATATATATATATATATATATATATATATATATATAATTCATATACAGCTGATTATATCTATATGCTCACATCTTGTATATGATAACAATCAAAAAAAAATATGGAACCATTTGTCTTAAGTCGGAATTACAAAAAAACAAAAAAAAAATTCTCATTAAAATTTAATAAATTCTTAAAATAATTGTAAGTTACGCGCGCATAATGATGAGATGAGATGAGAAAGAAAAATTTTTTTTAAATTTATGTTTAGATAATTTTCAAATAATAACAAAATAATCATCATAATAATTAAAATGACATAATAATAGTAAATTTTATTGTTTATAAAATTGAAATTTAAGATATTTTATGTGTATATAAGTTTTTTATATATATTTTTTTAAAACATAAATAAATAATAAAAAATTATTACATCATTTGATGTTTCCATGTATCTCTTCTATTTAACTAAGCGCGTGAGATTTAAAAAAAAAAAAAATAAAAATTTTGAAAATTTTATTGATACTTTGCGCGCTGCATTAAAATTTCGGCTGGCGGCAAATTATTACTCATCATATGATTACAAATATATATAAACATCATAACCAATTATTTAATATTCAATTCTCGTTTAATTATAAACTAATTAAAATCAGAAGAAAAAATAAATAAATAAAGAATTCTTCACTTTTCAATTTAAGATAAATAAAATTAAAAAGAAATAAAATTATTTTGAAAAAAAAAAAAACATAAAAATTTTTTTCAACGATTTCAATCGATCAACTATCTCATCTCGTCATCTCATCATCTCATCATCATCTCATCGCAGAAAGTACAGCATTGCTCATTAGTGGTGTGCTCGACCTTTGAAATGTTCGTTTCTGGCACAATCGGGAAACACAAGTAAAAAAGTTTAGGCCGCTACTGATGGTTCGTACTATTTTAAGAATCAGGGTAAACCGGTTTTGGTACAATCAACCTGTTCACCTTAAACTAAGAAATAAGATTTTGATATTCTTAATGGTAATGTTGTTCAGGTGGTTTACACTGATTTCAGTAAGGCATTTGACAAGTTTAATCACAATAACCACTTGGGACCCATGCTTTTCATTTTTATAATAAATGATATTGTCAATTGTTTAAGTAACTCCGATATTCCAATTTATACTGATGACCACAGATAACTATACCAGATGAACATCTTCTTGTATGGTTAGAATTTACACAAGTAAATTCATACAATGCAAATTAATGCAACCAAAATCTAACCAAATGAAAAATAGATGTACATAGATATAAAAACGAATATGTTCATCCTTTTCCAATTTTTTTTGCACACAATTATTTTATTTAAAAAAAATAAAAACAAGAGTTTTCTTGTTTTTCGTATTTTGTTTTGGTTTTATTTTTTTATACACTCAAATAGTCGTGTGAAAAAAAGAAAAGGAGAACATATTCGTTTTTAGATGTATGTACATCTATGTTTCGTTTGGTTAGAGCTCGGTTGTATTGATTTGCATAGTACGAATTAACTTGTGTAAATTTTTGCCATACAAGATGTTCATCTGGTATAATTATCTATACTGACGACATTACAATTTTCAATACTATTAAAAGTGGCTGCTTATAGTCTTCCAATTGGATCTAAATAGCTTTATTCTTTGGTGTACGATTACTCTTTGATGATTGTATGTATTATTGAATACATACAATCATCAAAAAGTGGAGGATCATCAAAAATGGAGGATACGTTTAGTGACTAAGATATAACCTTTATCGTGAGTTTAACGTATCAAAACCACAGTGTAAGATGCTTTTTTGAAAAAGCCGGCTCGTGAAAAGGGGTTTTAATGATTTTCAAGATTCTTATGTTATTACGACACTGTATATCTCATTTGTTCGACCTCGAAGCTTCGTTCTTGGTCAAGAATGTAGTTCTAGCGGTTCTCCAAATCGGCAAATATAGTTATTTACCATTGTATCAGCAACGGCTCGAACTTATTGGTTTATAATTGGATACGCTTCTACCCATTTACTGAAGTGGTTGATGCACGCGCACCAGTATGAACCGATTATCATCTTTTATTACTGGAAATGGATCCGGAATATTCATAGCTATTCATTCATAGCTATAGCTCAACCGGTGCTCCAACGTTGTATTCTGGTCCATATTCGCGTCTGTGGCCCTTTGCTACAGATGGTCTGAAGAGAGACTTCTGGTGCTCGGTTCACTGGGAGCACAATTTGCTGATTATTGCTACTTCCGCTAGCCGATTCCGAAAATCTTATTAGCAACCCTTCGTTTATGACTTGCATTAAACCCAGTAATTTTTAACTATTACACTTCCAGGTGCGGCGTCTTGTCACTGTGATCTTTTATCTTCAGCTATATCCATTTGATTATTGATGCAATAGAGTCGTCTTGTTCCTGCTCCTGTCTTAGCTGATCTTTTTTCCCACCGTTCCTTCACCGTTCATCTTAATACCTGTCCCTCTGGTTTCTTGAACCTCTGGTTGCTACAGTTTTCTTCGTGTTACGCAGTAGTTCTTTTTAGGTTTAAATAGTGCACGTCTTTAATTTTTTGTTCCATGGCCCAACTAAATGGTTGACTTTTCTCGATAAGGTGATGCAGGCTTTGTGCAACATCCGCAAAGTTGGGTACAAATCGTCAGTAGTAAGAGCGAAGTCTGAGGAAGCTTCACAACTCGTGAATATTCCGTGGAGATGGCTACTCTTCTACCGCTGCTAATTTGTTCAGCTCTGAACGCACTTTGTTACTGGGCACTCCTAGGTAGTTCACCTCGTCTTTAAAATAGCTACATTTTGATGAACTTAACGTCAACCGAGTGACTTTAATGGTTTGGAGAACTTCTTTGAGGTTATTCAGTTTTTCCAACTGTGGCTCCTTTAATCTTTCGAATGTATCAGGTGCATTGCATAGTCTGGAAAGCTTTCCAATATTCACTTTTAAGATGAAACGTGCTGAAAATTTTGGATCCTGGCAAAGTGTACATGGTGTCATTGATGCGTGGTAGTAGGTATCTGTCGGTAATTGACACTGAAATTTGTGTGAAGCCATTTAACGAACATTACCGGTGCACCCCACGGGCTCTTAGATTGCTGAATGACTGCTGAATAATCTGTATTCTTTTAGAGTGTAGTGTTCAAAACCATTGTTCATAAGAGTGGTAATTTGCGATGTAATTGGTGACCTCTTCTTTGCCAATTATGGATCCACTATTGATAGCATCTCTGTTCGGGCTCACATTCATTACTTGCACTGCCATCTTTGATATGGGTTTTACCAGTCTTCTTTCGCACAGTAAGCTATGTGTCGCGATGTTTATTGGCTCTACTACTCCCATCTTGCTATCCCTCAGGGTCACCTTCAGTTTTGGCAGAGATAGTTGTTTTACACATCGGTGGTACTTCTATCGTTCCTTCAATAATGACCTGTAACATTTACTATACCTACCATTTTCAACGGAACCTCTACATGTTGTCAAATTAAACCTGGTTCTTTAAACAGAGTGCCATCTAGTGCTTTGTCAGAAAGTGTAAATTCAAGATGCATTCATCAGCTATACTGGCAACAATAAATCAATACTCGAACTGTATTCCCCCAAATTTGACAAAAAAGTGGTTATCTCCTTTTACTAGCGAATCTCGTTCTCAGGTTTCTACCGTAGGTTTTTACCATATGCCTGTTTTGCGAGCTAAGTAACCTCTCATTTAACATCTTGTAGGCCTTCCCCCCGCTGCTATCTTTAATTATGCAGCTAGATTTTGCATAACTCCTGGGTGTGAGACTCCGTACCTGGGTTCCCTCTCTTTCAAGATTCTTTCGCAGTTTATTTCTGTTTCTAGCTTGCTTTTAGGTTAGTCTAATTAAGCGGCTGGTAACCTAATAGAATGCCTAATTGGGCGCCCAATTGAGAGCTTTGTTCTGCTTACAGCGACTTTAGGAGAACTGCCATGTCAGTTGTTCAGTAATAGATGGCTGACCTAGAACAACTAGTTTAATTTAGCCGTTGAAATTACTCCACTTGTCTCTGTTCCCTCTTGTTTTCCTATCGCTGGCTTGCGTTCTCTTGGTATAAAGAAGTTTCCTTTTGGCTGACCTTCTAGTGGTTATAGTTTGATTTCAGCTTCTTCTATTTCATGTTTTATTGCTTATTACAATCTCACAAAAAGCTCGATCCCGTTGCTTCTGTAAATACGGAAATCTCGCATGTAGCACCAATTCTTCTCACAACTGCTTACATGTTCTGTATTAAAGGAGTATCTCCCAAAATATTTTTTGAAATTCTTTACATCCAAAAAGATGATGTGCTTTGGCATATTTAAATTACTTTTGCCCAAGAGATAGGTCTTGCCAAATATTGGACTTTATAGCAGACCACCAACCTAAAAATCTTGATTTCAATGGAGCCGTTATACAAACGATTGACTGGTTGACTAGTCGTAAACGTCTAGCTTACACATTCGATTATCAAAACAGCGATTTTATCTGGGGCTGAAGAAAAAAGAAAACACCAAGATTTCGGAGGTCATCTCCATTTTAAGCAAATTATAGCATTGGGACACTTGGTCTCCTCTTTTAGGTCATTGAGTTTCTTGCAGAACAACGAGTTCCAAGCGATAATTTAGGGCTAACAAACCCGACTGGTTTTCCTAGCGGCTACACGTTTCTACGTACCAATCGTAAACCACGTGTCCGTTATCATGAGCGAGAGTCATTTTGGCGGTATCCGTTTTTCTTTTGTCGATGTATTTAACAGTAAAGATTTTTAGGTTACGGGTAATTAGTAGTCTTTTACGATGCATGGAAGTGCCCCCCAACCACAGGGGCTGATTTCAACAATAAGATTTTGAAAAATAAGCAAAATGTAAAGTTCAAGTATAAGAGGATATAATTTTTTTAATTTTTTTATATACCACTGAAAAAAAAATGAATAGTAATTTAACATAAGTCACTTGTCTCATAAGTCACTTGTCTGGTTTTTGTAACAAATGGTTTTTTGGCAAAAATGTGTCGTCCACTTCTATATAATTTATATATTATGTAAATTATTAAGAATTAATTATTTAGGAATAACGTTAAATTTTACGAGGAAATGACCAACAAATAATTGAGCTCATAAATTCACAGAATTCGATGTCAGTCCTTCTTGTCTTACAAAAAAAAATTAATTAAGACAGTCGGTTACTTTTATGATGTCTTTTCAAATCAAATTTTAATTGAAATACGTTATGTGAGTTGTAAAACTCATAAAGTACATACATTCGTTATAAGCAAAAAAAATTCACTATTTTGACATGTTGCCAATTTTTAAACTCGATAATCTTAAAAAAAATAGTTTTACTTTGAATTCTATATATACAGGGTGGTTCAACGCAAACGAAACAATAAATTGTGCTTAACTGCTTAAACACTTGGTACAGTGTCACCCTATAAATGTATAAATGTATCTATTTTGCAAAATTGTAACAAAATGCAATTAGTAAATGGAAATTAGGTGAAACAATGTATAAATTAAAGTGCTGTTAACCTTTCATTCAGAATGTACTATATAGTCTAGCCACTAGTGTATTGTCGTGTCTTATAGTAGGTGGAGATACTCTCTATATTGTATAGTAGATTAGTAGTGGAATGTTATAGTAAACGTCGAACATAAATAAAAGTTAAATATGCAATGGTTATATCCATTATATACTCAATTTCCATGGGATATTAAGTATCCAGTTTAGCGTTTAGAGACTAGCATTTTTGCACAGCCACCATAGAAACTATCACAGCCAAAGTGTTATTTATAAATATTTTAAGATTTTACATATATTAGCTACAGAAGTAATTTAAATTTTTCTAAATCACAGAACGAGCAACTTAAGCTAGGACATTAAATTGGATTAAGTTATACCTAACTTCAATATTGTACAAGCCAAGTAAGCCAAATTATTTGATTGGCTTAAACGACTTTTGTGTGACTTCATGAAGCCTATCACGTTATAGATTTTTGTAACTTTATTAATACATTTCTGATAAGTAAGCTTAATTCAAAATTTCAACATTGTTGCCATTTACTGAAATATTCAAATTCAGTTCAAAATAATAAATTCATCTAAAGTTAAGTAGTTGAATGTTCCCTGTAAGATTAACTCCGAAATTAGCTTAGCTTACACACGTTCAGTCTCTTTCAAATTATTTTTCTTTAACTGCTTCTTGGAAATTTAAATCATCACAGATCTTCAAAAAAAAAGTAATCCTCCCCGGCGGGGAATCGAACCCCGGTCTCCCGCGTGGATACTTACCACTATACTACCGAGGACTATAAATATACGGAATTTTTCATCTTTTTATATTGAAGATAAACAATCGGCTCTACGTTATCACTCAATTATTTGAAGATTTTAAATCGTAGTTCAAAATTTCAATCGAAGTACACCAAAATTTTTAAAGCGTCAAAAAATTGTATTTGTTTTTTTCAATACTAAAATTTTAAGATTTTGGTGTTTCGTGATAAGGAAATAATTTAAAACGCGAAGATGATTTAAAGAAAATCAGCGATCACGGAGTAGAGTTGATCTTACAGACAAAGAGGAAAGACATAACAAATTAATGAAAACAAAGAAACTGGCAGAGATGCCAATAAAGATTGAAAAACGCAAATTTAAGCAAAGATGTCATCTAGTGAAGATAATCTAGTGAAATAATGTGATCGAAGCGTCGAATCGAGCTCAAAAATGTGTAAATCAGGTGACATAATGTTTAAGCGATTCGAAAAAAAGTTGTAGTGTGGCATTTTGAACGAGAGAAAGAATTAATACACGAATAGGTAATGAGAATATTGCATGTGTGAATATTAAAATAGGTACTTAGGAATCTGGATAAATGTGTTAGGTAATAAATGTAAGAATAGATTGAATGGGAACTGGGATCAAAAGTGTGAGCAAACCGCAGTGTGACAGGTAAATTGATGAAAGTCAAGAATGCGTGTGCTAAAATAGTATTGAGGGGATTAATTCAAGTACTCACTCTATGGTCTGAAATGGGGGATCCATCTCTTAAATACAAGAGAGAGAGAAAGAGAGAGAGAGAGAAAGAGAGAGAGAGACTGTTCATTGTGGACAAATGGTAATGTTCTTGTCTATGAAATGGTAGCATGATTGCGAGGAGGGACGGTTTGTAAAAACACACAAAGAACCACAAGAATTTTGGAAAATGAAATATTTTCTAAAATTAGAAAAATGGGGCCAAAACTTCTTCCAAGCAATCTTGTTGTATGTTTAAACTTTGGATACCGAAAAAAAACAATGATGAATGAGATATCGGTAAAAAGATTTTTTTTTTTGCTCACTTTGAAGTGTATACGCAGAAATGTATAGTATCAGTGAGCAACGAGTGGTTGTGGGGATTTTCATTCCATTCAATGAAAAAATAGAATTGCAATGTGATTGCAATGTGGGAAGGTATCATGTTGGTCATTAGGAGGAGGAGTATTCACAAATGAATAAAATAAAATAAAAAAATTTCGGATCAGAAGATCCGTCACTATAAATAATAAACGGGATCAAGTTAAAGGATATTAGAGATGTTTTACAATAACTTTGACAGGTAACATAATTAGTGTTCCAAGAGAGAGAAAATTAAAAATTGGTGTGGTCACTGTAGAGTTTGTTGACCGTGTTGACACATCATTGACCGTGGTAGTTGTGATGATTTATCTATAATCTCCTTAATTAGCAACAAGCCAATCTTTCTTCAAATATTCAGGTGTCGGTTACCACCTTTGTCATAATATTAACGTAATTTAAAGTGGCTGGTCATTTAATATTTCCGTTATTCATCGGGCATTGTCATATTGTTGTTTTACCATTTGCAGTTTTTATTGCATGAATTATCCCCCAGTTTTCACCTATATACATTACCGTTACCGTCTCTGCCACGTAGACATTCTTACTTTTATACTTCCTTGTCGATTAATGTTCGTATTTTCAGTACTTTTAAGAATGCACTATCTATTGTTTAGAAAAGTGTCACAGAACCTCTTAAAAGCCATGAAGTTTCGTGAAGTCATTAAAATTAGTTTGTTGGCTATGGCCACACTCTCAACTTTGTTTCGCTTCAGTGGTACGCTGAATGCTTTTTCTAGAGTTGCAATCACAGAGCATTGTCTTATCATCCACGAATGCTTCTTCTATAGGTCATTGCCATTCATTGTACTATTGAAGATGGTTTTTCAGAGTGCCATAATTAGTGTCTAAAGCTGCGAATATTTAATAGAAATAGTGGTTTGTGATAGAGTACAAGTTTGCTGAACAATATTAATAATACTAGGCCGCGTGATTCCATGCTCTTTTTTAAAGCATGCTCCATGCATTATTTCGACCTCATTATTATCAAACTCAGTGCCTTTTTAGATTCCATTGACATTATTGCATTCATGGTTTTATCAATGCAAAATCCCTCCTAATCACAAATTCTTTCAACATGTAATTTTTTCGTCAAACATGTAATTTTCAGGCGTCTCTATTTGTAAAGCTTCTCAGTTCTTCAGTAGTTTTACACCTTCCCGAGCAGAATTTATACACAAATCCCCATGGTTCTTCATTATTACTTCTTCAGACTCTTTCTCATATATTTTGCGCTTTCTCTTTGGATGTGCATGTTTTCCTCATTGGATGTGCAATGTATCCTCATTGGGTGTGCATGTTTTCTGACCATCTTTTCCAAGATGCTTTTAACAAGTTTTTGGGCATTTTCTTATTTGCACGTTTTATCGCAAAGCGAATAACCTTGTTTGGAGTTTCGTTCTTATTATATGCGGTTTCAGACTTTTAATTTAGGACTATCGCTCGGTCATCGCTTAAGATCCAGCCTTCGTTTCCTGTCCAATCGGTTAATTTGTACAAAAACCCATCACTCACAAGTGTGTCATAAGTCTGACCATCTTTATTTATAACAAAAAGGTCCCTTCTTGTAACGAACTCATCCCCCAAGATCCTTCACTTGGTTGTATTTTTATTAAGTTTGGACTTAGCATCGAAGTTACCAGTAATGATAATTAGAG
Organism: Tipula confusa; assembly: GCA_963556175.1. Lineage (NCBI taxonomy): Eukaryota > Metazoa > Arthropoda > Insecta > Diptera > Tipulidae > Tipula > Tipula confusa. The sequence goes on from OY744475.1 coordinate 36,998,256, forward strand.
GGTATGAGCACCCCAAAATTTTAGAATGTAAATTGATTCTAAGTACTACTACGTGTTGGTTATAGACGCCAGCGGCAGCCTTTTACCGTCTCCAATGACAACTCATGTCAATGTTGACATTTCGCCAACCCTACATTAAACAATGTAGGATTCCCGCAGGCCGAATGTATATATATATATATATATATATATATATATATATATATATATATATATATATATATATATATATATATATATATATATATGCTCAGAGATTTCCTATTCTAATTGTTTAATAACTTTGCTATTGGAAGCTTTCAATTTTGTTTCCGCTCCAACAAATGCAGTTCCGTTGTCACTTTATGTGTCATTGATTTTACCACGTCGAGAGGTAAACCTTTTAAACGCAGCAATGACCGAATTATTTGTTAAATCGCTAACTACTTCTAAATGTATTGTGCCTTTCTACAAGACTGATAAATATACGCAGAAATAACCTTCGTATGTTTTGTTGCCTCTCCTCTTTGACATCAGTAATAAAAGAAGAGCCATGCTAAAAAGGTCGGATTTCAGTAATGCGTGGAAAGTAATCGGACTATTACGAGGAACGGTTATTAAATTTTTGGTTGGATGTGGTACGTAGCTATGTGGCAGACGTCCACTTATACGTAATTAACTATTATCATCCAAGAAAGGTTCGAGAGATGCCAATGCACCATTGATGTGTACTTTTCTTTTACAACATTTGATCATGACAGCAAGGACCAATCCATCATAGAGGATGATTTTGAAGCTATGTAGATGACACTCCTCGAAAGGCACAAACAGCCGGATTCTGTTCTGGAGTTATATGCCGCCATTGACTGATTTTGACGTTGAAAATTTCAGCGACCCGGTTGGCGATGAATTAGGTTTTTCATCATCGATTAGGATGTTCATTTAACTAGCACAACACAACTGTAGAGTTGGTCCAAGCGTACATCTCCAATATGATACGGTTTTACGGTTGCTACCTATTTAAAAAACCTTGCGTCAAAAGTAGACACCTCACACCAATCGAGGGGCGGTAATGATACCTGCTTTATAGGTACCACAATCGTTTTTACTGCTAATAGACTGATGTGAATTGTGCCATCCAAATTAACAACACGGCAGTAAATAACTACTGCATACGCTGCTTTCGATGGCAACTCAGCTCTATACGTTAGCTCTATACACATGTGCCAACCATTCATTTTGTTTAAGTATTTTTACTCGAACGATGCATGGCGAAACCCTCTCTAAAAGGTCAAATAGTCTGGGGATACATCAGATAGATTAGATACATCTCCTTTTCGTGATATCGATGTTGTTCGAAACGGAAACGTTGGAACCAAATACGTCCTTTATTGGATTCCATTATATATTCCAGACATCACATCATCAACATAAAACTTATTCCGAACAGGTTCGACAGTCAAAGGATATTTCTGCCCTTTGTCGGATGCTAATTGCAACAACAATATTCGATAATGCTGTTATATAACAGTATTCGATATTTCGTTTGGTTTTATTTTGCTGTTCGAGCGGGACGTAGAATTTCAATATGCGGCCATTTTGAGGTTGTAAGTGCTTTCGAATGATGTTTTTGAGCACAAAAGCTTTAGTGGATAAGTTTTGGTCTGAAAACTTTAAACTTTAATAGATTTTCTTTTCAAGTTCAATTTGTTGACTGCAGCTTCAGAGATAAGTGCAGCCTGCATCATTAGAGCAAATGTACTATAAAAACTTTTCCTCCTAAAAACAATCTAATTTTTTTGGAAGAAAATTAAAAACATAATCCTCCCCGGCGGGGAATCGAACCCCGGTCTCCCGCGTGACAGGCGGGGATACTTACCACTATACTACCGAGGACATGACATAATCTTTTTATAAATGTTTACTCGTTGTCATCAGTTAAGAACTTGTAAAATTTCTGAAACTGAAAAACGCATCAAAATCAGATCTGATGAATACGCTGGCCTATTGCAACGTGAACAAACATTTTGAAACTGTTTTCTGATTCTTTACACTAACTCATGCATCACTGAAATCAAGGTTTCATAAACAACAGCATTAATTCTCGTGTTTGATGCTAATCAAGTTAGCGAAACCAAGCAATTGGCGCAGTGGTTAAAGCTGCGGTGTTTTTGCGAACCATCGTACATGTTAGTACAGACTGACTAGGGCAATGCAATGTGCAGATGGATTCCAAACCGAACCTGTATTCGTGCGTCCTCGATTTGGCTGGTGACGTCGTAAGGTAGGACGTTACAATTTAATCGCGAAAGAGTTGGAAGAGCTTCGACCTCAGAAAAGATTGCAGGGTTCAAAAAACAAGTTAGCGAAGTGAGTGTCCAAAGTTAAAAAAATTTATTTGTTGAAAAAATTGTCAAAATGCAAAAAAGAAATCCTCCCCGGCGGGGAATCGAACCCCGGTCTCCCGCGTGACAGGCGGGGATACTTACCACTATACTACCGAGGACTTGCGAAATTCTGTACTCGAACTTAACTTTTAACGAATTTATGTTAATTTCAAATATAATTAAAATTTTCAAGAATGTTATGCAATCTGTTTACATCTTATACATACTTACAAAACGTACTCCATTTATGTATGACCATTAAAATTTTTACACATTTTCTATGAAATTAACATAAAACCAGGAACCCAAATGAACATTAAAACATAACGTCTTCGATTTCATAACAACTAAAAAGGAATCTTATATCTAAATCCACATACACACACACAAACAAATGTTTAGGATTCATCATGTGCATATGTTTTTTGATACACAAGTAGTTTAACACATTTTGAAGATGGTAACAACAAAACATCATAAAAACGATGATTTTATGTTAATTAGGTTAATTGGGATTCATTAGAAATGAATCGTAATGCATCACAAAGTATGTAGAAACTACATAGTTCTGTTGTGTAATTCGACGACCTTTAACACCTGATCACAGATTTAAGATTTTAAGTTTTTATAAAACTCGGGTTCATAACGTCAACTAATTGATACGTCTTATCTCATTCATATTACATATGTGTAAAGTGGTATGAAAAATGTGCATTTAGGGGCTAATGCTATTTAAGACTAAAATAAAATCATAATTTATGCGAATATCATCAGCTTATCCTCGGTAGTATAGTGGTAAGTATCCCCGCCTGTCACGCGGGAGACCGGGGTTCGATTCCCCGCCGGGGAGCAATTTTTTTTTTCAGTTCACCATAAATTAACATAATCATAAAACAGCAAAGATTTTATGTATATCTATCTGTATGAGTAAATAAATCACACAACACTCATAGGTGGGATGATCTTGTCTCTATATATAAAAAATATGTGCGTTGATGATCATTTTGATTGATCAATAAAAACTTTTATTTTATTTTTATTTTCTATTTTTTACGATCCGTCTAATTTATTAACAATATAACAATTAAGTGTAAATTTATAAATCTAAGTCTAATAAATTGTTGGTCTGTTATACGACAGAATTTTGTGTTGTGTAGAATCTACTGTATGTGTATATACTCGTATGTATATAAATGTATCTTCCCACAAGTCGTACGGTGATTTGTTTACTTTAAATTTTATTTGAATTTAAATGTTTTATCTGGCAGATTTAATTGCTCGACGACGGTGATTGGATTGTAACTGTCTAACAGATATAAATTAAAATATTATATGTATATATAGTTGCGAGGTGTTCGAAATCATCAGTTGCATACATCTCTATATAAGTTTATGACTTTGCATAGATATATATCTGCACAATATATCAATATATCTGCTTTGTGTCCAATATATAAAATAAACTGTCAATCAATAACTGACACTTAACTGATCGAGTTACATTTCATAAATATCTATATTGTTTGACCAAATGAAAGAAGCATTTCTAGGGAACGAATTTTTTTTTTGGTTATGGCAAAATATAATTCATGGAGATTTTCTTTATTCTTTACCTGACACATTGTGATTCTTTCTAATAAATGTTGATTAGTTGATTTCAAGGTTTCTGGCATCAAATTTCTAATTTTCACTTAAAAGTTCGGATTTAGTTGCTAAGAGAACGGGCACCACCGTTAATAAATTAGCAATCAGCATCCTTTTTCTTATCCCAGAAAACGAATTATGAAAATGTATAGGAGTTTTTATGTTGAGAGCTCTAGATTATTTAGCACCGCTTGACTTTTTTCTTTAATTTCTGACACCTGGCTATATGTTTTATAAATATAACTTGTTTGTTTGTTTGTTTGTTTGTTTATTTCTATGCAATCTGTTTTGGGGCCGAAGCTCACCCAACTCTTTCGCGGTTAATTAACGTCCTACTTTACGCCATTACTAGGCCAAATCGAGGACGCGCGAATACAGGTTCGCGTTTCAAATATCCATCTGCACATTGCATTGCTCCAGCTAGCCTATACTGGCATGGACGATGGTTCGGCCCATGAATTCTGCACTCCAACGGGGGGTCATAGTTGTGGTCATCGTCATCACCGATCGTAATCAAGTGATGAAAAATCCCTTTTGCAACCCTCCCCCGTTGGGATTCGAACCCGGTACCTCCCGTCCCAAACACTGCATCTTTAACCACTGCGCCAATTGCTCGGTAAATATAACTTGACATATTCAAAAATGGTCAACTATTCGTTAAGTTTGGAGTTCCTAGACCACTGGCGCGACTTTTTAATGAGTTTGTCGCTGGAAATTTACCGGACAGACGTTAACAAGTAAAATTGAAACACGCACCTCCCGAATTTTTTGTAATGATAATCGAATTCTTTATTTAAAATTCACTCAACAACGATTAAGCAAAACCGTTACCGCATTTTTTGAATCAGTAAATGTTTTAAACCACTTATTATTACGATTTGTACTTTGGAAGTGGTGAGTCCGAGGAATACTTGCTTGCACGGAAATCAGTCATCAGATAAGTTAAAATTTAAAAAAAAAATACTAAATATAAACTTTAAATTTATATTTAAAAAAATTTTAAATCTAAAATTTCCTTTTGAATAACAAAATCTTATATGATTTTAAAACAAGAATCGTAGAAAAAGTAATAAACCCAACAACTTTTTAAAATTTTGCATTCATTAACAAAATTGTTAAAACATAAAATTATAAAAGTCGTGTCAAAATTTAAATTATATTTTAAAAACGATTAGGAATAAACTGCATTACTTTAAAAGTCTTAAACAACTTGTAATAATTTTAAAATTAATAAATTTACAAGATTTGAAATTTGTATTATTATTTTTAAAATTTTTAAATTCGATTAAATTTTTTAAAAGAATCGTAAAAAATTAAAACCTCAAAAATTCTTAAAATATTAAAATTTTGAAAAAATGCAAAACATTATAAAATTTTAAAAAATGTACCAAAAACTTAAGTTTTTTTTAAAAATTGTACTATAAAAATTTTGAAATTTTTATCAAAATTTTTAAACAAAAATTAAATGTAAGACAATTTTCGAATAAACCTGAAATTCCCAAAATCCCTCAATTTTTGCAAAATTTACCTTTAAATAAATTAACAAAATTGTCAAACCTTAAAATTTTAAAAATTTGTACATAATTATTTGAACAAATTCTGATTAAATTTTAATACAAATTCAAAACCCAAATGATTTAGAATCATTCAAAAATTCTAAAAATATCGAAAATATTTAAATATTTTGTAATTTGAATCAAAACTTTTGAACGAAACCCTATACAATTTTAAAAATCCTATAAAATATAAAACATCAAAATTTGGAAATTTTGAACTAAAATTGGTGCAACATTCCAAATTTTAATAAATAAATAAATTTGTAAAATTTTTATAACTTATATTTTGAAAGTTATATCAAAATTTTTGATCAAACCCTAATTGAATTTTAAAAGAATTTAAAAAAACCTAAAATACCCAAAATTCTCAAAACTATTTTAATAAATTTACAAAATTTGTTTACTACAAAATTTAAGATTTGTATCAATAATCCGTAATTTGTATCAATAATCGTAAACATAATCCGACTATATTTGAAATTTTGCAATAAAAATTTTAAATTTGTAAAACAATTATATTGAAACTGCACAAACAAATATAAATTGTTTACATAAACCAAATATTTTGCAATAATTTTAAAATTACAAAACGTAAGACAATTTTCGAAAAAATATGAAATTCTTAAAAACAGTCAATATTTATAAAATTCTCTTTCAAAATTAGTAAATAAGTTAACAAAAATTAATGTTTAACCCAAAATTCTAAAAAAATTTCGAAAAATTTGGAAATTATTTTAATATTTTATAATTTGTTTTAAAAATTTTATACAAAATCTGATTAAATTTAAAAATCCAGAAAAAAAGTTAAACATATTTAAAAATTCATAAAACTTTAAAATTTTGCAAGAATTTAAAAATATGAATAAATTAGCAAAATTGCTAAAACTTATATTTTGAAAGTAAATGTATACAAAATTTTTAATTAAAACCTAATTGTTTGCAACAATTTTAAAACAATTCCAAAAATTGTACCAAAAAAATATAAATTTAAAATAAATAAATTTGTAAAATTTTTATAACTAATATTTTAAAAATTGTATCAATATTTTTTAATTATGGTTTGCCCTAATTGAATTTAAAAAAACCTACAATACCCAAAAGTTCAGAAAACTATTGAAATTTCTGCTAAAATTTTATAGTAAATAAAATTACAAAAATGTTAAACATTAAAATTTCATCATAATTTTTAACAAAAGATGATTTGAGGAAATTTAAGACAATTTTCAAAATACCCAAAAATTCACCATATTTTGAAATTTTTCAATTGTTTAAAATAAATAAATTTACAAAATTGTTCAACTTTAAAATTTTTAAAAAAATTATTAAATTTTTAAGTATTTTGTAAAATTGTTTAACAAAATCCGATTAAAATTCAATAAAAAATTCTAAAAATTTTGGGATTTTGCAGAAACCTCAAAATAGATAAATCAACTATCAGATCTTCAAATTTAAAGATCTGGGTCAAAACTGTTACACTATATCCCAAAAATAAATTAAAAATACCGAAATACTAAAAATTACTAAAATTTGGATATTTTGCTAAAATCTCAAAATAAATAATTTTTCATTTGTTTCACCATTTTTGAACGAAATGTTTTAAGATAAAATTAAAATATTTAACAAAAATATTAAAATAAATAAAATTACAAAATTGTTGAACATTCAAATTTTAAAATTTTTATTAACTTTAAGCAAAGATTAAATTTAATACGATTTTTAAAACTCTCAATATTTCCAAAATATATACCTTATAAGGCTTATACATAATTTCATTATATTTATACATTAAATTTGTACCAACATATTTAAAAAAAATCAGATTAAATTTTAATAAAGATTTTAAAACTCTTAATCACGCAATTTCTAAAAAATTTTGTCAAAAAACCAAAAAAAAACTTAAAAAATTCTTAAAATTTTGACATTCTGCTAAAATTTTAAAATAAATAAATTTATAAAATTGTTGCATCTTAATATTTTAATATTTTGTAATTTGTATCAAAATTTTTAGAAATCCTATTAAATTTAGATAAAAAATCGAAAAAATATGAATTATCCAAAAATATATAAAATTTGGAAATTTTGCAATACTTTTAAACAAAATGCGATTACATTTTAAAAACGAATCGGTAAAAACATAAAACCCCTTAAAAGTTTCGAAATTCTGCAAAAATTTCAAAAAACATATATTTTGTAGTTTCAAAAATTGTACCAAAAAAATATAAATTTTTAAAATAATTTTGAAACAAATTTTACAGTTTTACAATATTTTGCAAAAATTTTATAATGAATAAAATTACAAAAATGTTAATCATTAAAGTTGAAAAATTAATTTTAATAATAGATTAAATATATTAAATTGTATTCTAAAATATCTGAAATATAAATCAATAATAAATTGAAATTTTTAAATTAATAAAAAATTGTCTTATCCTAAAATTTTGAAATCTGTGTCTGAAAAAATTTTGCGCTAAGTTCGAAAATAGTTTAAAATAACCGAAATACTTTAAAATTACTAAAATTTTGATATTTTACTAAAATTTTAAAATAAATAAATTTACAAAACTGTTAAATCTTAATATTTTCAAATTTTGTAATTTATTTCAACATTTTTGAACAAAATACGATTTTTAGAATAAATTGATAAAATTTGAAAGACTTTAAAATTCATAAAATCTGGAATTTCACAAGAATTTTAAAACAAAATTTGTTAACTTAAAAATTTTGAAAATTTGAAATTTGTATCAATATTGTTTTACAAGCTCCGATTATATTTTTTAAAATATCGAAAATATGCAAAAATTTTGTCGAAAAACAAAAAATTTTAAAAGTTTTTCAAAATATAAAAAATTTAAAATTTTTTCAAAAATTCTGAAATTCTCAAAACCTCTCAATATTGAGAATAATTCGATTTTACTTTGAAGTTTTGCTAAGTTTAAAATAAATTAATTGACAATATTAAACCTAAAGTTAATTAAAAAACAACTAAATTACGAAAGGTTTCGTTAAACTTTACTAAAAAATTCGAAATTTTTAGAAAATTCCAAATAAATAAAATTTAGAAAAACTGTTAAACTATAAGATTTTAAAAATTTGTATCTACATTTTTGAACAAAATCCGATTAAAACCTAAAATCTTAAAAAATTCGCAAAATTTCAAAGTTTTTCAAAAATCAAATAATTTGCAAAAGTGGTAAATTTTTTACTTTGAAATTTTTAAATTATTTAAAATTCTTTAAATTTTGAAATTTTACACGAAATAAATAAATTAACAAAATGGTTAAAACTTAAAATTTTAAAATTTGTTTCAAAATTGTTGAACAAAACCGATTAAATGTATAAGGTAACACTTGAAAAACCTGAAATATCCTAAAATTCTCAAAATTTTAGAAATTTCCTTATGCTGGAAGTGAACTAGTTGTGTAGAAATGTAAAATTGAGTTTATCACCTTTTCGCCCTTTAATATTCTAACTTTCGCTTTTACCATTCAATCGACGAATATTATCAATTTTCAAGACTTGTTCGGATTCGATTAATATTCGTTCATTCAATCACTGGACTATTAAACATAGACTAAAATTTAATCACAAAAATTTGTATCGCTAGTTTGACTTTTTACACCAAACATGTAATCAATTAAACCACACAAACGTTACGTCATATAAAGTCAAGTTATTTATCTACAGTGCTACACAAACACACACACACCCAAGCAAGCACATTGAAAATTCTTAGAACGATTAGAATGTTAAAAATAAATCTATACTAAAAACACAAAAATTCTTTGCATATTTAGCTGTTATGTATACCCTTCCTATATATACGGCAAAGACTATGGTTTAATACCACAGCACATCATCTGTTGTTATGTTTTTTTTTTTTTGTTTTTGCATTAAGACGTTTTTCTTATTATTTTGACACCAACCAATATTTCTTTAATAATAATTGATATTATATTATTATGTATATTTCGGTTTGGACATTCGACATCCATTAAAAATTTATACACAAAAAAATAAAAAATAAATAAATAAAAAAAATTGTGAACCGCTCTAAAATACTAATATCGTCATGTGTATGTGGATTATCCACATGTGTTAGACAAATGCTGGAAAAATTGGAATTTAATTTTTTGTGTTGGTAAATTTTTTTGTTGCCTTCTCTAAAGCCATTCCTAAACAACAAAAACCCATAATTTATTAGCTTTGTGTATTGTTTTTAGCGCAATCACTTGTTGTTGTTGTTGGATCTTTTGTCTCCGATCTGTGTATATGTCTCTTTTGTATGATTAAAATATCATCAGCATCATCATCATAATATAGGTTGACACTCGGTTATAAAGAAACAAAAGAATTCATAAAAGAGAAACTGACCAGTTGATTGTTACAGCAGGCTAACAAATTTTTTTTGTCTTATTTTTATTTTCAGATTATGTGCAACAGGAATTTCTACAGCGGATGCATGTATTTCACCATCTAGTTTAACATCGAACACACTCGTGTCTGGTCATTCACAACAAATTACCACCACGTTACCATCATCGTCACCGCTCTCACTATTAGCCAGCCACACGAATAGTATACAAAGTAATTTACAAATTTCACCGACAACCCATCATCATTCACATCATCACCACCATCATCATCAAACAACGTTGCAACAACATCATCATCATCATCCACATCTTCAACAGCAACAGCAATCGATCAATTTAAATTCACACCATCAAAATAGTCCTCTTAGTATTGGTGGTTTAAATTTATCGTCGGGTGGCGGTGGTAGTTCGAGCGGAAGTAGTTCTATATCATTATCGACGTCTGGACTAAATTTATCGTTGGCCACCTCGTCGACCGACAGTGATGGTCTAATTTCGCAACAATCGGGTGGGCCACACTTAAACTTAAGCGGTTGTGATACGAATTTGTTGAATAGCAGTCCTGGAGCGAGTGGCAGTGGTGGCAGTATTATAAGCGGTGGAAATAATTCCACGAGTTTACTAGGCGCCGATTTGGGAATGTCACATTGGATCAACGAGAATAATGTTAAATCGGAAATTCGGAGTCCGGGACTAGATATTGGAGCGGCTAGCGTGGTTACTTCGACACTAACGGCGGGAGGTACAAATCATTTGGATTCATCATTATTTTGTTCAAATCCAACAGTGGGACTAGATACGCTACAAGGCGGTAATACGTACGATCATAAACAGGACTACTATAATTACTATAACAGTATGCAGCAATATACGCCACCGTTTTACTCGTCATATGGGACACCATATCCGACGCGAACCGCTACAAAGCTACCTTCACCAAATACCTACTTACCATCGAGCTATGCAACCAACAATAACACAAGTCAATTGTATTCGACGTACGGCTACAATAATTTTGGCCAATTTGGGGCCGCACAGCAAGACTACAGTAGTTACTATAACGATCAGTATAGTAGTTATTATAATACGACTGGATATTCGCATTATGTTAGTTCGCCGGGGTCGAGTGGCAGTCAAACGTTTCATGTTCCCACCGGATTGTCGGAAAGCCCTTCGGACGGTCATCCAACAACACCAACCCTATTAGCACATTCACCCAATTCACCACTATCGATTTCGCCAACATCGAGTCTATCGGCCAAAACTACACCTACAAATAAAGTGGGACGTGCCCGCGGTCGAAGGCACGCACATTCTAGTCCAACACGAAGTGTAGCCTCCGATACAGCTTTAGCCGATACGGCCAAAGCACCTGATCGTGTATTTGTATGGGATCTCGACGAAACCCTTATCATATTCCATTCATTGTTAACGGGTACGTACGCGAGCCGCTACAATAAAGATCCACACCACATTGGCCAGCTGGGTTTTCGAATGGAAGAAATGATTTTCAATATGGCGGACACACATTTATTTTTTAACGACGTTGAAGACTGTGATCAAGTGCATATCGATGATGTATCATCGGATGACAACGGACAAGATTTAACAAATTATAATTTTAGCACGGATGGATTTCATGCGGGAACACCACAAGGTGGACCACCAAATTTATGTTTACCGACTGGGGTGCGGGGTGGTGTCGATTGGATGCGAAAATTAGCGTTCCGATACCGGAAAATTAAGGAAATTTATAATACGTATAAAAATAAGTAAGTTCGTAAATGGTGCCTTATTTTGTTGCCCAGTTTTGCTAAATATTTTTTTTATCTATATTATAGTGTTGGAGGAATGCTCGGGCCACAAAAACGAGATCAATGGCTACAACTGCGGTCCGATATTGAGGCTGTAACCGATAATTGGCCCAGTTTAATACTCAAATGTTTGACTATGATTGCGCAACGTGAGAATAGTGTTAACGTTTTAGTGACAACAACCCAGCTAGTTCCGGCATTAGCCAAAGTTTTACTGTTCGGATTGGGAAATATTTTTCCGATTGAAAATATTTATAGTGCAACAAAAATAGGTAGGTTGGCAAAAGATAATATTATGTTTTATTCAAATTATTGGTAGCTCTTGTGGTTGAAAAGCCTTGTAAAATACACTATATTGAACTTAGAAATCCACCGCATCCAGTAAACTTGTGCTTGGCACCCATACATCCACTGCTACAGTCTTAATATTTTACAAATGCCGATAAAAATACTACGGCCGTCATTATTATCCAAATTAATAATTTAAAATTTTTTTTGTTTTTAAGGTAAAGAATCGTCGTTCGAACGAATTGTCACTCGATTTGGTCGTAAAACTACATACGTTGTGATTGGCGATGGACAAGATGAGGAGACGGCTGCAAAAAATTTAAATTTTCCATTTTGGCGAATATCAAGTCACAGCGATATAATGGCACTGCACACAGCTCTCGATATGGAATTTTTATGAGTAATCTCTTCTCTGCTACATATATACATATATATAAATACATATACATATAAATTTAATTAATTATATTTCTAGTGTACATAAATTAAATTACAAATTATATAAATTAATTAAAATTTAGACAAAAAAAAAAAACGTAAAACAAATGAATTATAATTTATTTTGAAATCTGCACTAAATATAATTTTAAAATTTCAATTTTTTTTAAATGCACACATATTTTGTTTTTAATTAAATAATTTGCATAAAAAATTATTTTCGATTGTGCAATAATATATTATGTATGTGTGTGTGTGCGTGTGATGATTTAATTTTTAATACAAAGCAATAAAATGCAATCAAAGTTTAAAAAATAAATAAATTTAATTAATTAAATCAAAAAGTGCATTCAATCCAAAAATTAATAATTAATAATTAATGAAAATTTCACCAGTGATAAATCGAAAAAAAAATGTTAAGATGATTTTCTGAACCAAGTACATACATCAAAAATCGACCCAGTGAAGCCGAATATAATTTTTCCTTAATTAAAATTAATTTTTTTTAACATTTTATTTTATTTTTATCATTTATAATCCATTTTAAATATAATATAGTTCATTAAAATAATTATAAAAACTATATACTATTAATTAATAAGAAATAAAATAATATATATATATATATATATATATATATATATATATATATATATATATATATATATATATATATATATATATATATATATATATATATATATATATTTATATATATATAAATATATACACCTATACTTATAAATAATTAAATTAAGTTACGTAGAGCAAGTATAAACAAAAAACAGAAAAATAAAATAAATAAATATTTTATAGTTTTAATTAATTAATTATTATAAAATAATTTTCCTATCATATATACTATTAATGTAAATAATTTATGAATTTAAAAATTAATTAATTATTTAAAATTTAAATAGAAACAGCAAAAAATAAATAAATAAAACAAAATCGTTTAAAAATTAAAATAAAATTTATTGTAAAATTATTTAAAAATGTTTTAATTATTTAACTCACTACTAATCACTAATTAGGATGTGTCTCGACTAAACGCATTATGTTACCGCTACTCTTCGATAGATGTCAACATAAGTTGTAGTAATAATTTTTTTACTCTAATGAAATCTTTTTGTATTTTGCTCACGAAATTTGAGGTTCATCCCTAACTCTTGGATTATATTGTGGTATATTTTGACGGTTTCTACGGTTTAGAATTTAAAGAGTGCAACTTCGAGGAATTCACACTGGCTGACGATCGGTCAACTAGACAAGACCTGTAGCTGAGTTAATTTAGAAGTTATTTTGGGCCTCACCCGTGGTAACAATCTTATATCAAATTAACTTTTGATCCTTTGAACCACTAAGATTAGTTACCTAAACCAACAGATCAATCTCAGCGAAGCATTCTCAACGAAGAAATCTCAGCCAACAACAACAGGGGTAAATAACACATAGATATTTACGACCTAACAAACACAAAAGTTTTGAAAATCAAAAATCCAATCAGTCATGATCGATTCATTATTAGAAGAGGAACAAGAAAGCTAGATAAACGCAACAACCTTCAGTTTAAATGCCTCAACAACATCAATGATAATAACAGACAGGCGTCTATAATTTTCAGTTTCCTTAAAAACAAAAAACAAGTCACACTTAAACTGCCAGGCAACATCGAAAAGAAACTTGCTGGGAGCGATAATTCGAATGGAATATCAAAGGAAACGAGGAGGCTCATAAAAAAGGCAGACATAAAATAGAATCCGGTCTAGTCCGCAGTTGTCTCAGAAATTACAACAGAAACATAGATCAGCTTCACCAATCGAATAGACCAATCAGATAGACTGATCTGTATAATTATCACCTTCGTCTCTCATCCATGATATATTTTTTGGTGATCGTGACAGTTTGATCTTCCATTTCGTTGGATGCTGCAATTCATCTCTAATTAAAACGATGTCTCCTTTTTTTAAATTCAGAGTTTCCTGTTGCCATTTCAAACGATGTAAATAGTCTGCTACCGATTTTTCCCAGAACTGGGTCCGTATAATTTGTACTACCTTTTAATCGTCTCAGGAGGTTCCTTTAATGGTGGTGCTTTTCCTTTAATAGTGAGGCATTTTCAATTAAGAAATACCCTTATGCTAATACCTCTAAAGATTCTGCGTTTTCGAGCATGGAATTTTGGGTTAATAAGGTGGTAATTTCTTATAAGATCAGCTTCGTGTCTGCAATACATTTTTGCATTTTTTTTTCACACCGCCTTCCCAAAGTGCGCCGAAACGTGGTAATGTCGGAGGAATGAAGTGCCAGGTAATTGGCTGTAGCAATTTACTGGCACCTACAAAATTTGGCATATCGTCACTGTACATATGGGTAATGTTTCCCGCCTGAATTCTTCATTGAAACTTTCGAAAGAGCTTAGAAAACCTCCAGATGATAGCGGACAATACTCATCCGCAAATAAATCGTCCCTGCATAATCAGCTCCTTTATGAATAAAAGGTCGTGATAAAAGGTCGTGGTTTACGCAAGTTTGCCACAAGTTTCATTTGTGATTGGTCCAGTTGTGTTTCCATAACTGGTATTTGTACCACATATCGACCATCTAGATCTTAGATCTAGTTGTGGTTTTGCGGAAGATAGATTCGCACGTGATGTCTTCTGCTGACTGACATCTAATTCCCAAAACATGTCAATACTTTTGTCCATCTTCATAAGGAGACGTGGTTTCTACTTGGGTAGATCCTGAAATTACCCAACCGAAACTAGTCTTAATGGCACTTGCTTTTCTCCAATTCAGCCTTAATTCAAATTTAGTTCAACATATTGAAATACCCTTTACTACGGCTTCATAGATTTTACGAGGCATCTGAGTTAGCGTACGCTACTCAGCTGCTTATTGCAAGATTACAAAAGCAGGAACCACTATAATTTGTCTTTAATATCGGAAAAAACATAACGGTGGCACCAAAGACAAATTTCCGAGGCCATGGATATTTCAAACTGTAAGAAGCAGTCCTGAACAGATTTAACAATAATGCTAGAGCAATAAAACAATATAATCGCCATTGCCACAAGTGCTTCAGATTAAGCTCTGGTCGAGCTCTTTCTGACTAATAACATTGATCCACAAGGTGGTAGATTGTGGCAGAACCATACATTTTCAAATTTCAAAGGCTATAGAGGAACGAAAAGTCAGAAAGGTTACACTTTTTTCATCTGTTTAGCAACAAAGGCGATGCAAATGGAAATAGTTAGTGATTTGACAGCAGACGGATTTCTCACTGTGTCCCAAGGACATTTCAATGTCCCAATGTGTCCCAAGGAGCCACTTCAATTAAAATCACAACTTTTGCACAATGATTTTTGGATGCACAATTATTTTTGCAAAATCTGGAGCAAGGATTATCTACAAAATATGCAACATCACGCCAAATGGACAAGGCCACAGCAAAATATAAAATAGAACCATTAAGTTTTCATAAGGGATAGGAATACATCCAGGATATGAAAATTTGTTAGAGTCGCTACTTTGAAAACTCAGAACGGAACTTTTAAAAGATCCATTGCTGAAATAAGTCCACTGCCAACTCTCTGCAACGTAGAAGCATATGATAAGTCAATTCCTACAATTTCTGAGCCGACAAAAAAGACGTCCGTTGATATTTCAACTAGTCCAAGGGCTACTGAAAAAAAATATAGGATACCTCGATGTCGCCCAGCAAAACTGTTAGCAAAGCTGAGGCAGTGACGTGTTTTCAATACTTCGGATGCCTTGTCAACCATGATAATTAAGTGGGTTTGTATAAAGGGCGTGTTGACACTGTTAACCGTGCTTTGTATATCCTTCGTCTAACAAGCATTAAATCTAACAAGTGACAACTCCAAAATTGGAACCAAGACCAAAAAAGACATCCTTAAGAGTGTGGACTAAAGTCATCTAATGGTTTTTGCGTAGACTACAGAAAATTAAGTTTCAATAAACGAAAGTCTAATCCAATGTGACTTTAGGTAAAAATCATTAATCGATAAATTGAACTTCTTTTAAGTCTACCATGACGAATGGGCTTTACAGCATCGATCGTTTCAATGTCCAAACTAATTTTGCTGTGAATGATATTGTAGCCAACTCCGTTTATGAATAGCCTTTCACAATTCATCTCGCTTTAACCACTGCGCCCGTTATTCGGTCGGCCAGTGCTTGTTTCGCGATGTTTGTATTTTCAAGTGCAATTTTTGTTTTGCTAGCATATTTGTGTTGGTTAGTTATATATTACGACGCGTGATCATAATCCGGATAAACCGAAACGGAAAAGTCACGTCCTTCCACAGGGCATCCAGGAATAACGGATTCTACTGTTAGTTCTGCTGCGGACACTACTACGTTGTCGGCCGCGCAGTTGTGTGACGTTATTGTTTCGCGGGTTCGAGAGTTAGTTCAAGCTCGTTTGTTTGGGGTGCAGGCTTTAGTTCCACCTAATTCAGGCACCAATCCATTCACTATTCAGTCAAATCTCGATTGTATGGTTTGCGATACTTGAGCAGTAGTTTAATGCATTAGGCATCGTAAGGGAAACAACTAAATGTTCACATGCCACACTAGATGCTCGGCTTCACGACCAATTCGCGGGTTTAATTACAAAAGACAAGGGTGATACTACTTCCACCATTTCCAGACAGGCGAAATTTACGAGAAGATACGGTTAGACACGGGCGCTAGATTTAATGATGCTTCCATTCGTCAGTTTGTGGAAGCAAAGTTGTATTTCGACATCTTAATAGCGTTCTAAGCGAGCGAAGAGACGCTGGGTTAATAAACAACGTGAACAAATACATTCATTTTTGATCATTCTGAGGTTCTGTTTGTGGGTCACACCATTAAGAATAAATGAATCCTTCCTTCACATGAAGAGTTAAAGTTATAGCTCAGTTTGGTCGACCCACAACAGTTAAGCAACTAAAATATTCAGACAGTAGTACTAATTTTACATCCCGTATCTTGGTCTTCTGGGACAGGACAGAGGTATTCCAGATTCTTTTTTTATTATTTAAATTATTTTATTTGGCAGGAGCATTACTGCTCATATCACCAATTTTTTGACGTACATTTTACCATCTGTGGATTGCATAGCTTTGTCAACCTGTACCACGATGACATGGAAGTAGGATCAGTCCATGAGTTCTGCACACCAATAGGGGGTCATAGTTGTGTTTATCAATATCACCGACCGTAGCCTGCCATATTGCGTTACTATTTATAATTTATCGTCTCAAATGGGCGTACGAAATCAACGAAGAGAAATGAGTGGAGAGTTCAATTCTTCTGATTGTGCAGTTAAAAGATTGTTCAGTGCTATATAAAAATAGTTTGTTCGTTTCTTAATTTTGCGTTGGTTGCAGGTGAGATTCTGTCAAAGTTGATCATTTCGTGCTTCATTGTTCTTTAGCTTCTCTATAACACCGTTAACTTCCCGTTTCGTTGGTGAATGGATGTTACTAGTTTCGTTATTGGTACCAATTGATGACCGGAAATTTTCGTTGCTGTTGATGGCGTGTACTTTGAAATATTCTTTCCATCTCTTTAAATGTGCTTCATTAGTTGTTAAGACTTGACCAGAAACATCCTCTATACGTAATATGATGGTAATTTTGCCGATGATCTTTCTTACGTTAATGTCCTTTCATAGTTCTGACAACTTGTAGTGATGTAAGGAATCTCTTGTGGGCTCGTATATTTACATCAGTCTCTTCTAAGTTTTGCATTGAAATCTCCTTTTATTAATTTAACACCGTGTCTGTGCGTTCTTGCAACTGTTGGTGATTGAACTCGTCTATCGTTGTTTAATCTACATCTTGGTTGGAGCGTAGCTTAGAACGATGGTTGTTTGTTACTTTTGCATGGAATCTTGCTACTATTATTCTTCTGCTGATTGATAACGTTCATGGGCTGCTCTACTTATGTTACCCTTGATTTTTCTGTTAGAGTTTTGATTTTCCAAAATACGTGGATACTAAGACCAATATTACAACAGAACTACACGGACCTCACAACGAATCTAAAATGATACAGGAAAATGGAACTACTTACGAGAATTTTCATATTGCTGTTTGAAAATATAGAATTCTGTTAAATTTCAAGAAATTCGGCCGCATACTGTATCACGTTCCAAAGCCATCCCTCCAATAATTTAAAAATACTTTAACATTTCTTTTAATTATAAATAACTTAAACAATTAATTCCTTAAATTACGTTAGTGTAGCACACGATTTTCTAATTTTTCTTTTTCTTCTTTTCCACATTAATACCCTGTGACTGTTGATATTCGGTGATAAGTTTATCTTGAACGTCGGGCAGACATGGCGAATAACGGCTGTACTCCATACTATATTCACCTTTACCTTGCGTACTCGATCGTAACTCGCCAACATATCCAAACATATTGTTGAGCGGTACTTCAGCGTATACTGTAAACCAACCTTCAGCTCCATCTGTCCCCGTAATAATACCTTGTCTCCTATTAAGTTGTCCAATTACCGAACCTTGAAACTCGTCGGGAGCGGTAACTTCAACGGCCATTATTGGTTCGAGAATTTGCCAACCACCTAATTCGAATACTTCTTTTACAGCACCTTGGGCAGCTAACATGAAAGCTAATTCACTCGAATCCACAATATGATGAGCACCGTCTTTTAGTCTAAATCGTACACCAGATAATTTATGTCCAGTCAACAAACCTTTTTCGGCCATCATACGGAAACCTTTTTCTACACCGGGAACAAATTGTTTTGGTACATTTGTACCAACCGTTTCGTCAATAAATTCAATTGTTGTGTTCTGATCTGGTGGCAATGGTTCCATAATGCCTGATACACGAGCAAATTGACCAGAACCACCCGATTGTTTTTTATGCAGATAGTCGAACGAACATGGCGCCATTAATGTTTCGCGGAAAGCTACTTTTGGTTTGCCTAGAGTCACAGGACATCCGTATTCACGTTCCATTCGTTGTGCATAAATCTCAAGATGTAGTTCACCCATACCCGAAGCGATAGTTTCTTTTACATCGGCGTCATAATGAAATTGGAATGTAGGATCTTCTTTAGTGAAGCGAGCCACAGCTTTTGAAAAATTATCACGATCTTTCGAGTTATTTGGTTTGATCGACATCGAAACAACCGGTTCGGGTACAAATATCGATTCCATCGATAATTCGAGTTTTTGATTCGTTACGAATGTATCACCGCTAGCACAATCTACACCGAATAGTGCGAATATATCGCCGGCATACACTTCAGACACATCTTCCATGTTGTTCGAATGGAGGCGAACTAATCGAGAGAGCCGCACTTTTTTACCAGTTCGCGCATTAAAAATGTTATCGCCTTTACGTAGCACGCCTTGGTAACATCGTAGATAAGTTAATTGACCGAATCGTCCAGCCTCTAATTTAAATGCTAGGCCAACGAATGGAGCTTTTCCGTCCCGCGCTGGATTTAATAAAATTTTTTCGGTTTCTTTACCTTCGCGTTCGACGAGTGCTGGATTTTCAACCTCACCCGGATGTGGTAAATAATCTAGGACCGCGTTCAGTAGTGTCTGAATTCCTTTATTTTTTAATGCCGTCCCCATTACAACTGGTGTGAATGTACGTTTTAAACATGATCGGCGTATAGCGGCCATTAGGTCATTTTCGCTTAGACCTTTCTCTTCTAAAAACAGTTCGCCTAATGTTTCATCCACATTCGAAACATGTTCGATCAATTCTAAGCGACGTTCTTTCGCTTCCGTTCGCATTTCTGATGGAATTTCATCCTCTCGTATCACCGAACCAAAATCACCTTCGAAATAAAGTGCACGCTCTTTTACCAAATCCACAATTCCTTTACAATTACTTTCAAGTCCAATCGGAAGTTGAATGAACGCGGCATTATGTAATAATTTCGATCGCAATTGTGTCAGCACACGATTTGGATTCGATCCCATCCGATCAAGTTTATTTATAAATGCTAGACACGGTACATTATAACGTTTCATTTGACGATTGACGGTTAGAGTTTGGCTTTGTACTCCGCCGACAGCACACAACACAAGTACAGCACCGTCGAGTACACGAAGTGCACGTTCAACTTCTACAGTAAAATCAACATGTCCCGGTGTATCGATTATATTGATGTTGTGATCTTTCCACACCGTATAGGTGGCGGCCGATTGTATCGTAATTCCACGTTGTCGTTCCAGCTCCATTGAATCCATAGTCGCACCAACATTATCTTTACCCTTGACCTCGTGCATTTGAGTAATGCGACCCGTATAGAATAGAATTCGTTCCGTTAACGTAGTTTTACCACTATCGATATGTGCGGATATTCCAATATTTCGAATTTTTTCTAACGGCTTGTGTTCCGAATACTTTGACATATGACATCGTTGCGTCTGTAACAACAAAATCGGTGCATTATGCAATCAATGGATTCGTTTAATTTTTAGCGAAATATCAAAATAACAAAGTAAAACTATAAATTAATCAATATTATGTACAATTCATCATTGAAAATTAAATATATCAACGATATAAAGTTAAAATTTTGATTAACCTCAAAATGTTTTGCGATCGATAAAATTACATAAAATTGTATAAACTATACCTGAATATAACTTTTAATATTAGATAATGTCCTTATAACGTTGTTACAACGTAAATTACTATAAATCGTCATTGTATTTTTAATAAAAATTAATAAAATATTGAGATGGTGCGAAATGCTGTCATCGAATTATGATTTTGGGTGCGCGACAAAGTTAGGTTATGAAAATGACATTTGTGTCGAACCTTACAAATGTTTTAATTTTATTGCTCAAACTGTCTTATCGATATGTTAATGTTTTTATTTTATTTAAATAGTTTGTGTTTTTTAAATGTAAATTCTCTAAAATTACAATAGTTACAATCAATTTAAACTTTTAACTTGTGTAAATGTCGTATAAAAATTAAATTTTTAAATAATGAGTGCGTAAAAAGACATCGATTTGACTTGCGCTGTACACGGTGTAGAATTTTTCCCCTATGAATGTCATGTCTTGACGCCATCTTTTTTTTTACACTATCCAAGTGCACGAAGGTAAGACGACTCAGATTTGCGTTTAATTTAAATTAATAATTTCTATCTGATAAAAGTATTTTGCCTTAATATAAGTTTATTAAAGTATATTTTAAGTGTTTTGTAAGTTTATAAAATAACTGTGTATGATATTATGATAGTTAAAATGTTTATAAAAACGAAACGAAAAAATCGATTGGGCCATCGCTAGAGACGTCAAAATTTCTTATGTAATTTTCTCGGTCGAAATTATTTCATAAATATCGACTTATCATGTCTAAAAGTGTAATTGTAAGCTTTTAATAGATTTTTCGTGTAATTTCGTATTGATAAACTTGTAAATTTGATCGGGAAATGTTGTGTGCACAATCGATTCGATTATGTAATATGTTCACAAGTAGTAATGTGACAAGAAGTCATGTCTGAGCGCTTATACGATTTTTATCAGTTTAGATAGGATGGAAGTTCTTATCAGTCGATGAATAATAATGGTGAACATTTTATTTTACAGATAAACTTAGATATGGCTACACTAACAACCCTACTTTTAAGGAATGCCGTAAAGGCCCGACTAGGTGCCATGCAAATGTCAACATCCCAAATCACAAAGCATGGTAAACGTGATGTTGTAGGTTATGGATGGAATGGCCAACCAATCTATTTCGATCGTGTCGATTATCCAATGCCAGCCGTTCGATTCCGTGAAGAAACAAATGCCATTAAGGTATGCGATTCAGTCTGTACGTACGTCGGTAAATTTTTTTATAATACTTGTTCTACTTGCAGTCGTTAAGAGAAAAGGAAAAATCAGACTGGAAAAAATTATCGGTCGAAGAGAAAAAAGCTTTATACCGTCATTCGTTTTGTCAAACATTCGCCGAATTTAAAGCCCCAACCGGTGAATGGAAATCAGTTGTCGGTGCCGTATGCATCGCCATTTCCATTGGTATTCTATACACAGTTTGGATGAACAACTTTGGTAAGCTATCATAATAATATAACGAACGATGTAATCATTTTGACCTACATTACGCGACATCAATTGAATTAATTAAAATAAATTACGATCGTAATAAAATATTTAAACGTTTACTTCCAGTCTATAGCGAACATCCAGTTACATTCGAAGAAGATCGTGTCAAGGCCCAACTTAAACGTATCCTTGATGGTGAATTCAATCCAATCTTTGGTATTTCATCGCAATGGGACTACGAAAATAAGAAATGGAAATAAATTTTTTAATATTTAAAAATCATCGTACCTAGTACATACATTAATTACCAACAACTTATTTTTGTGTATTGAATAAATTAAATAAAGCCCTAGAACGGTCGGACAAGATTTAATTTCATTATTTTGTTAATTTATTAATTAGAAATTAATTAGTAGTAATTCAGCTAAACACAATGTAATTTGGTTATTAATTATAATTTTTAGTAAAAAAATTTATTCGTTACTTAATGTATAGTTTTAGTGTTGTGTTTAACTTGATTAACTTATTAATTTATGATTGTTAAATTAATGGAATAATAATGAAATTAAATTATGTACAAATTAGATCGCGATTTGTGAATTATTACAAACAACAACAACAAAATTAGTAAAACTCTGTGTAATAGAAAATAATTTATAATTAACAAAACAAATAAAAAAAAATATTTAAAATAAATGATTTGATTGGGTTCTGAATCAAAAATCATGTAAGTTCCAATTGGCCTAATCTCAGTCATGAAAGTGTGTAGGTGCGAAGTCATAATAAGGAATGAAAAGTAGCACTTTAAACCAGGAGAACATTAGGTATAGGGGTAAAATAGGTCAAATACCAGTTCAAACCTCACCTGCACGCTCTGGTGGCCAAGACACGGCGGGATATACGAGGACCTAGTAATTGGAGTTCTCATCCAAGATCCTCTTCCAACTGGTAGTGGTAACAAGGTTGGTCAATTATTGTTTGATGATAATCCATTTTCAAGAATCTCTAAGCTTACAAGATCACCAACATCATCAACTAAATTTTTTTTAAACAAGAACGAAAATTATGAACTTAGAATAAAACTTATCGAAATTGAAAAGATAACGTCGGAGCTAAGCAACGAAGTGGTGCTGTTGAAAAAAGAAAACCAAACTACGAAAATGACTACAAGCTGATTTTATACTGATGAAGAAGAACTAGTAAGAGAAACAGGTTAAGTCTTAAAAAAGAAGGAAAGAAAATGAAAGCTGAGTGGCCTTCGAAAAATGGTGAGATTCAACCAAACTCCACTATAAACACAGACGAATTAGCTGCAACCAATTTCTATTATTGGGAAATCCAATTATGTCTCCGTGCAAACAATAATGAAATCAATCACTGATAAAGAATGCAGAATTGTATCACTTTACAAATTTAAATGTTTAAACGATCCTATTTTAGATATAATTGGTTCCAGTTGATCTGGGTTTTTTCTACTATCCTCGGCGCTAGCTGGATTGCCTTCTCAAAGATAATCTGAGGGCCATTGTACCATAGACTATGTGTGATTAGTTTGTTTGCTTTGATACCCCTGGATGCGCAATCTGCAGGGTTGTCGAGTGACTTGAAAAAACCCAATGAGATGGAAAACCTATTTTCTGGATTTCCGTGATTCGCTTTCCTACAAATTTTTTAAATTTATAAGGTTTCTTCTTTACCCAACAAAATGCTATCATCAAATCTGTCCAGACATATGTAAACTGGTTCTGCATAACTCTAATTTTAAATTGGATCCTCCTTAGTATTTTTATGTCATGCAATTTCGAAACGGAGACATAAGATTATTGACATGTTGTTCGATGTCTTTAGGCGGATTCTGATCGCAGATTACGTCAGCGATCATTTTTCAGGTACAATTTTTCATTTTGTTATTTTCCCTTTTTGGTGGTTAAGATTCACCTTGAATTCAAATGTTTTAGTTCTTGGATTCCAAATTAATGCTAGTAAATCTGGCCAATCCTCTCTGTTTGGATGACCCGAGAGATGGTAATCTCCATGGTTTCCTTTTGTTGAGTTATTAAGTGTGAGAGAGCCTTTATTTTGTTTTGTTTTCAATACTAGCCGCTTGTGGCGTTCTATTTCCTTCTAGTACTTATTCTCTAAAATAAATACCTCGTGTATGGACGCTTGTCTTTTTTATTCGGGTTATATTTCTTTTTATTTAAGTAAATAATCACATTAGGTTATAGGTCCAGACACACTTAAATAAATAAAAAAAGAAGTTCAATTTGTTAAATTTCGTGGTTAACGAGTTTAGCGTAATTATTTTTTTTGTGTAAAAAAAAAAATTGAAATGGCGGCAACGTTTGCGTCCATAGAGAAATTGCGTGAAGAGATAAATATGAGACATTGAAATTTGCTGCACAAGCATATTTTCAAATGAATGACCTTTGGAGTCATGTTGAGGGCACATGCAAGCAAAGTGACCCAGAACAAAAAAATTGAAGATTCAAAAGCCAAGGCGTCGGTTGTTTTATTAGTGGACAGGGTGAATTTTTCACATATTCAAAAAGCAAATACGGTGATGGATGTTTGGGACAGTTTGGGACTTTGCACAAACTTATTGTCAGTTAGTAGGCAAAGGCTTAACTGTCAAGTTTAGTGCAAATGATTGCAAAGTTTTTGACAAAAACAATAAATTACTGATTGAGGCAAAAGTAAATGCAGGGATGTTCAAAGTGACACACACGAGTGAAACATGTTTGAGGTCAAAGTTTAAAATTCATGGGAATTATGGCATCGACGTCTAAGACATGTGGGTCACGATAGCTTGATGAGATTTGACGAAATGGATTTGTGAACGGGATTAGTTTTGTCGGAAGTCAACAAGACAAGTGTGAAACTTGATAAAGGGGAAACAGACTCGCATTCCATTCAAGGACAGCAAATCTCGGGCTTCCCGAGTACTAGAATTGGTGCACACTGACCTGTGTGGTCCAATACCAGTTGATTCATTTGGCGGCTTGCGATATTTTGTGACTTTCTTGGATGCTCTAAGCCGCTAGATTTCCGTGTACTTCATAAAATACAAACACCTTGAATGTTTTCAAGGAATTCAAAGCTTTTGCGGATAATCAAACAGGTCACAAAATCGGAACGTTGCGATCAGATAATGGAACAGAATACTGTAACAAGGAGTTTTCTAAAATCCTCCGAGATTCAGGGATACAGCATCAAACAACTGAACTCTATACGTCAGAACAAATCGGCAAGGCGGAAAAGATGAATCGTACATAGGTGGAGCGTGCGAGATGTATGCTTTTTGAAGCAAAGCTTGACAACAGATTTTGGGGTAAAGCTGTCAACACAGCGGCTTATCTTGTGAATCGTTTACCATATCGTGGGGCTATCGATAAAACGCTCGAAGAAATTTGGTCCAATAAAAACCAAATTTATCCAACTTGAAAGTTTTTGGATGCAGGGCAATGGTCCATATTCCGAAACAAAAGCGTCAGAAGTTTGATTCGAAATCAAAGGAATACATCATGGTCGGCTACAGCGAGAATAGTAAAGGTTATTGAGTTTTTGATTTAAAAAAATCACGAGTGGATGTTAGTCGTGATGTCGTGATGTCATTTTTCTGGAGGACCAACGCTGTGAAAACAAGATAATTGATTGTAACGAATTTTCTAATCATTTTTATTCATTCAAATATGATAGCATTGAAGTGGAGGATGAGGCAATTGTTACAACAGCAAGTTCAGAAGGCGTATTTAGATCTCAAAAAAGTGAGGATCTAACAGCTGAAGATTCAGTTGACGTTTCGGGTAGTAATGAACCGTCAAATAAGGAAGAGAACGATGTTTCGGTAGAACCGCGTCGTTCATCGAGAGAGCACAATTCAACGAAAAGTAATGACTTTTCGTCGACTTGTGGTCGCTTACAGATTTGTCACCTGATCGTAGAGCAAGATCAAGTACAACGGAAAGGGAGTGGTAGATCGGTACAACGCTCGTTTGGTAGTGAAGGGCTGTACTCAGCGTAAGGGCATTGACTATGAGGACACATTCTCGTAAGTGTTCCAGCTGATCCAAATCAGAAACTTAATTCAGAAATGTCACTGAAGAATGAGTCAGATCGTGAATCCATGAAGGATGTTCCATATCAAGAAGCAGTAGGGAGCTTGTTGTTTGCTGCCCAGGTATCACGACCAGATATACAGTTCGCAGTAGGAGCTGTCAGCAGATTAAATAACAATCCAGGCGTTGCTCATTGGATGGCAGTAAAGCGGATCATGCGATATTTGAAAGGTACAATCGAGATGAAACTGACTTATTCAAAAAATGGGAATGAAGTAGTGCAAGGTTATTGCGATTCAGATTGGGTAAGTGTTTCAGTAGATCGATGTCCGACAGCAGGCTATGTATTTAAACTGCAAGGTGGGGCAATTTCAATTAAGTCGAACCCTAAAGGTTTTTTAGTAACTTTTCACTTCTTATTTTTATTCACTGGGGACTTGCCATCATCGGCATAGTGTATTATGCCAAATGAAGAGAATTTCTAATAGCCAGCTAAAGATTGTTTTTTTCCTCTATTAGTTCCCGAAAGACATCCCGGCTTGCTTTTCGATTTGTAAAAATCTTTCCCTTTTGATAAACGTTTCAATGACTGTCGATATAACAAATCAGAGATCCGTTGCTAGAAATTTGCTGTTTTTGATGTGAATGTATAGATCTGATATATACCTTTTGCTGCATATAGAAGTATATTATGTCTTGTATCTTAGCTTCGTCATTCGGCCAGGATATTGTTAGGCCATCTGAGTAAAATTAACATCCAAAATTACTTTTAGTTCGTCGTCTATCATTTGAAAACTATAATATGCGAATTCATCGAAATCCACCAGTTTTTTCCGATATTTGCAAAAATCTTGACCTAAAACTGCACGATGTGGTCGAATTAACGTAGTTAACATGGTGATGTCTTCTCCGGTTTTTGCTGAAAGAGAAACTTTAACGGAAGTTCAGCTTCGGAAGAAAGTTGATCTATATTCTCCTTAATGTACTCCAATTATGGTATTTTAGGCGTATCTGGCACAAATCGACGGTAAAAATTAACCAGTGCTAGAATTTGTCGCAATCCTCTAACATCGGTTAGATCCTTAAAATCCCGTAATGCCACAAATTTTAAGAGTGGTTTTGTATCCGATTTGGATATTAAATGAGTTAAACATTTTACTGTACTCCTACTAAAAACCTATGGCAGCCCCTATGGTAGCTCTATTGATTTAGACCATGGTAAATGTCCAAGTAAAGTATCGCCGCAAGCCCAAATCATCCGTGACTTGTTTCCAAAAACTTTATTTTGGTTTGGTTAGCTGCGTAAAGCTCTATTGGAAACGTCTGAAATTTTTCATTTACATATCTTCTGCAGGTGGTTTGACACAAACGTCGGTCCCATAAAATAAAAATAACAATTTGTGGGATTATCAGATAAAATAAGGCTGACAATTTAATAAAATCTGAATGCATAAGCCGGCGGCATTTAGCAACCGAATATCTGAACAATAAGATGCGGAAAGCACTATAGCGCAGGTATATGGCTTTTTAAATGAACAACGGGCATTTAAATACATAAGGAAGAAAGGTTCATCATTTAAATTCAGCAAAGGAGAATTTATCCTATAGAAACAACTGAGGAGGTTCTTCAAAATCAAGATTACTTTATAAACATCAAGCTCTTAAAATCAGACGAATAAAAGCCTATTGCTTTAGATTCATTTTAATCCTTAAGCCCCTAAAAAACAAGTTTACTAAGTTCCTGAATAGATACCAAGCTATCTAACTGCTGGTGAACTAACCAGAGTACACAACAGAATTATAGCAGCACTACAATAGTCGGAATTTGCCGTAGATATAAAATCTCTAAAAATCCCAAACAAAACTAGAAGCAACAGGGATCGACTATTTAGGCCCATTTTCAATCTGTTTATTCAAAGGAACAGGAAACAAATCGTGTAAGGGGTACATCGTCTAATTCTTTTGTTTTTATATACTAAGGCAACTCACTTGGAGTGGCTCATCAATGAACTAACAAACGCAGCCTTCTTGGCAGCATTTAAACGATTGATTTCAAGAAGAGGAATGTCCTTAAATATTCATATAGTGATAACGGTATTAACTATGTTGGAGCCCGAAACGAGCAAACCAAAGAGTTACGGTCAACTACGCAACGAACCAACATTCATGCGACACAACTGGCAGTTATTTATGGTACAAAATGGAATTTCATTCCACCAGGTCGTCTCCATTTCGGTAGAATTTGAGAAACTGGCATCAAACTAACCAAAAATCATTTAAAAAAGGTCATCGGTGAAATGACTTATGACTAATGAGAAGTCAAAGAGGTCATTTAACCTCTGGAGGAGCTCGGTCGTTCCGCAGCATGGCTGCAATTCTCGAGCGTTCCTCTATCTGGCGTGACTATAGGGGAAACTTCATATCTCGAGTCGAAGTTGTTGCCCAAAGTTTGCGCAACTGTTAGTGCAGTCATACCACGAATAGGGTAGGCTTCCGGCCATCTCGTAAATCTGTCGATAATTACTGTCATCAAATACGAGAAACCTTTGGACGAAGGCAGGGGCCCAACGAGGTCAAATTGTATGTGTTCGAAACGTCTATAGAAGGCAGGTTAAATTGTTTAACGGTGGTTTAATGTGACTCTGAATCATTCAGGTTTTTGTTTATGGTCAGAACCACCGTGAAGCGGTCAGCTGACGCTCTTACTCCAGGATCAGAAATTGCGGTGGAATCGGCGGTGGTTTTCTCGTTCGGTGGTGATTTCTGGGCCATTTTTTGCAGTATTGAAAAAAATTGATCAGTTACTGATCGATTCGGATGAAATCCTCCT
Organism: Tipula confusa; assembly: GCA_963556175.1. Lineage (NCBI taxonomy): Eukaryota > Metazoa > Arthropoda > Insecta > Diptera > Tipulidae > Tipula > Tipula confusa. The sequence goes on from OY744475.1 coordinate 37,027,695, forward strand.
TGGCAGTCACAAACAATTTCCTCCTCAGGAGACTTATCCTCTAATATTATGTAAGACAGTAAGTTGAGCTATGCCGTGCTAGTTTTCACATTATGAGCATTTCTTTTTTTAACGAGACCAACGCGGCCACTTTCTATTCATCAGGTGCAACATCGTTTTGCTATACTAATCGAATACTAGTCGAAAATGGTCGGGAACGGTTTCTTTTTACTGCCTATGTAGATTTCCACATTCTGTATTTGACAACTTTCAAATGCAGCATTTGACACTTGTTGAACATTGAGTAAATAGAGAAATGCTCCTTTCAAGTGTCGTGTGCTACATTGATGTTAACACGGAGGTTTATAGGAAGAACATCATATAACAACTTACGTGGAAGATAATATAACAGTACTAAAATATACTCTGCTATATTTAAACTCATTGGTTCAACGACAAAATTTTTGAATTGCAATACGGAGTTTTGCACAAACGCTACTTCCTAAGGATCGAATACTGAATAAATAAAAAATTAAAAATGGTTACACACGTTGCACTAGCGCCTTAAAACTGAAGTCCAATTTATCATAACTAAACGTGAAATTTTAACTGTTTACAGTATCATCTAACGGACGATAGATATACTTTTACTTATATTTGTTTACTCTCCTCTCATATGCAATTTATATTTTATTTACGTTAAAAAAAATAAAAAACTGGTTTTTTATGTATGTATTTGTGTTATTTTACTCATACCGCTCTCACAAAACAAAACGAATTTTTCGTTGATAAAATTTTAGTTTAACGAGAATTTTCAAAGCGTACGCGTCTTTTCCGCGCCGGTTTTGTCGTAAATTTGTTTTGGTGAAAAATAGTTTTTCTATGTTTGGATCTTAACTTGAAAATTGAATTAGTTTTCGCGTAAAAATAGTGAATTAGTGTTACGGTGTATTATTATATAGAAAAGTGTGCTTGGAAGTGTTACAAAGAAATAAGTGCATTGTGAATTAAATCAAATATTTTGTGTGAAAATTTTTGTGTGTGTTTGTGGGTTTTTATTGTGTTAATTTTGCGAAAGAAAATTTTTTGTATATGTTAGGCAAAAAGTTTATGTGCACCTAAAAGTATGGAGGAGGAATTACGATGTCCAATTTGTAAGCAATTATTTGCAAATCCCGTACTATTGCCATGCTATCATGCTGTGTGCCTAGCATGTGCCCTCGAAATTCAAATACCATCGACAACTAGTTCGGCAACCGGAAGCATTGTACCAACTGGTGTCAATTCGATTGTGACATCGGTTCAAATACATACACAAAATTTGAATTTAAATTCATCGGCCGCATCGACCACGTCGACGTCATCGGGTTCGTCAACATCCACACTTATACATCATATCCATCATCAGCATCATCAATCGACATCGTCGTCGGTGAGCACGGGTAGTTCAAGTGCACCGGAATCAGTTAGTTCAGATCAAGATCAAGCGGATAAAGTTAGTATTTTGAGCGAGGCTGATTCGGGCGTAGTTTGTTGTACATCGCGTCCCGGTTCGTACGCAGGCACACCAAATTTACAAGGATTACTTTTTCCACCGTCTGGTGGATGCGTTGTATTTTCGTTACCGTGTCCAGCTTGTCGTAAAATTGTATTTTTTGACGAATCGGGCGCACGAAATTTACCACCGTATCGTGCCATGGAATCGATCATCGATCGATTCTGTGAACGTGAAGCGTTACGTTGTCAAATGTGCGAATCGGAACCGCCTAAAGTTGCCACCGTTATATGTGAACAATGTGACATACGATATTGTGATGGATGTCGTGAATTATGTCATCCGGCGCGTGGACCATTGGCCAAACATAATTTAACAAAGCCACGGGGGCCAACCCAATTGCGGGAATCACAGTGCGCCGAACACAACGAACTAATGACCATGTATTGTTTGGCGTGCAAAGTGCCAATTTGTCAAACGTGTTTTAGTGAGAATCGTCATCATTCGCATGATGTGCAACCAATTACGATGATGTGTAAATCGCAAAAGGTAAGCCAGATTTTGTTCTAATCACTAAATTTTTTTTTGCGGAATGTGGGCTGTGCGAGTTAACAGCCAAATAAATTATCATACTTAATTTATGGTTGCTTCTAGTTGTGGGGGTGGCACAATTTTAAAGAATAGAAGCGGTATTATTTTAACGAGTTTTTCTTGTTGTAATTTATGGGAAAATTTCGAAAATGGGAAATTCCAAGTAATACAATTTTTTTTGCGTTATGTAAAAGAGATGTATAAAGATGGATCTGTTAAGTATATTTGCGGGTTGCTATGCCAGTTTTGGGAAATATAATTTGACTTGAGTTCTAGAAAAATTAATGTGAATGGTGGTTTGAACGTGGTTGAGTATTGTTGGCGTTGGTTTGACTGATTATTGACATAACCTTTTTTAATTTTAAAATGAGTTTTTTGAAGCCCATATACAAGAAAAGTTTTTAGGTCACACCCACTCCAGTCACGCATAATTTGCGTGGTCGAAACTAAGCGTTTTGAATTGCTCGGTATAGTAATTGGTGCATTGGTTAAATTAAGTACATCGTCACCCGTATAATATTTGTCTTTTCGAGGTGCAAAACTTGTAATTTGCATAAACCAATTCTTCGGTATTTTTTGCCATTATATGCGGGATGTATTTCATCAACAAAAAATATAGAATGAGAACAAATTTGATGCAAATTACCAAGGTTATGTTAACATTAGCGGTTAAAAAGGTAAAATGAGCTTTCGATTTGAATTCAAGTTATATATTATGTAAAGTTTAATCCACCCAAAAGATTGATCGGCTTTAATATTTTGCAATGTCATCCATGATTTTTACATTAAAAACCAGAAATATACATAAATTATGAAATATGATAAAAATTGGATCGATTTTCAAATACTTTGAATCGAACGATCGATCGACATTTCGTAACATTTAAATTTATGAATTTGTTATTGATATCGTAAGCAACGACGTTCAAACATAAATTTTAATTTAAATCGAATCGAGTGTATATTCGATGAAGTCTATTGAATTTCTTTAATGAAATTGATCTACCCTTCACCTTTATTCAATTCAACAAAAAAAATTTTTTTTTTTGACCCGAAATCATTTTTTGGAAAGTAATATGTAGTATAATGACCCACCCCAACTTTATATGCGTATACAATTTACCAGCTGGTTTTTGTTTTTAATAATTACACTTTTTGTTCAATCACAATCCACTTCAGGGCACATTATCTTGATGACATACATTCACGTTTCTTGTGTCTATATAGATTGCAACTAATATAAATAATACTCGTAATTTTTATTTAAACATATAGCTAACTTAGTTACTTCTGCATTACATCTCGGCCTTGTTTAACACAGTATTTTATGAACGTTGGAACATAAATTCCACAATTTTAAGCTTGTTACTTTACCTAATAAGAACTAATTATAACTAAATATAAATTATAGAAACATTTTAAGCCTATTTTGCTTTATAAATATTTTAGGTTCCACACATTTTGTATCTTTTCAACAATTATTCAAACTAATTCGAAACGTGTGGAACAAAAAGATCGTTATATACCACACATATAAAGATTCAATATTTTACGGTCTGTTTCCTCAACAAGTTCCACCCTTACTAAGTGTTTTGCTGTACCAAACATAAAATATAAATTGTTCCACACATTTTTTTGCTTAAATTTAAAAATAACTGTTAATCCTATCTAGTATAAAAAGCTTAGTACGTTGAATTTAGTACGCAACACTTTAGTAATAGATCAATCCACTACTTGCACTGACTTTGAATTCCAATAAATATCTTTACTTTTTCACTATTTGATTACCATCATGTGGGAGTTAAGAATCCATGAAACTTTACATTATTCCATTACAGAAAGATAGATTTTAATTTTAAAGATGAATCAAGATAAAACCTGATAGTTCTTTGTGATTTAAAACAGGTTCCACAGTTTAACTTCAATGACATATTAGTAACATAACATAGATGAGTAAATATAATATTGAAAAATTGGAAATGTTTGACGATTTTTCTTTGTTACCATTAAAATATATAAAAAGTTACTTAAAAATCAACAATTTAAAATGTGTCCTACACTTCTCAGAATATAAAAATATTATAACATTTTTTAATTGCATTTTATTTTTGACTTAAAAATCTGTAAATATATTTTCATCACAATTGCTAAATTACGTTCCACAAATTTATTGTATAATACGAATGTGACACAAATATTACTTACTTTAAAATCGTAATGTTTTTTATTTATAGTAAAATTCTAATCGATTTGCTTATCCAGCTTTAGTTTAAAGTTAAATGTGGAACAATAAAAATATGTTCCACATCTCTCAATACTAAAATTATTATTTTCTTAAATTTTATTGAACTGTAAACTAAATACATTTTACACATTACGTTCCACAATACATTTTTAAAAATCGTAGTTGCAAACATAATCTACATAGGTGAAAATTAGCTTCTACTAACTATTAAGCGTAAAGTCCAGTAGTTCACATTCGAATGCGATTGCAACTGAAACTTTTTTTTCGAATTCGTTTTTCCTATGCTCAAAAGTTTATGTTGGCGTTGAAATAAATTTGATCAAATGTATAAGTAGATGATTTGTTTGGGTAAAACTTTACTTTATTATTTAAGTTCCACATTTTTAATAGAATAAATCTAACATGTACAATCATCACTCCGAAATAAATTATTACTACTTAAGTACATGCTTTTATTATTTTTAATGAGATATAACAAAAACTATGGTTAAATATATGTTATACATATATTTAAATGTTTTTTAAAAGTTATATATCAAAATTTAAATTAGGTGAATACAACAACATCTTCATTTACTGCATTGTTTTGTAATACAATAGTTAATGTCAATATGATATGTTCCACAAATTATTTTTATAAACTTAATAATGATCATAAATGTGATTAATAGATCATAAATGTGATATTTAATTCGATAGTAAAAATACGTTCCACATGTCTTAAAGTTTGATAAATCCTTCTTTATGATGCACTTTCAGTAGTTTAAAATATAAATTACTATATTATGGATTCGCATAAAAATATTTAACATTTATTGCATACCAAAAATCGAAGAAAACACGAAAACTAATAATACGTTCCACAATTTTCGTTGATTAATGTTACAATTTTACATAAGTCGGTATTAAAACATTTGATTTGGATGATTTAATAAAAAGTTGTGTTGGCCGGTTTATATACTAAGTATCTATTAAACTATCGAAACATAGGTTCCACAATTTAAATCACATACAATTATAAATTGTTCGTTTGATAAACTATTTGACCATTGAGGTTTAATTTGTTCAAGAAAGATAGGACTTTATCTCCGCTTAACTATAGGGGTTTATTTATGTTTGGAGACGGACATATACTAGAGCCAGATTAGTAAGTGTACCTTCCATCTATTTTAATATAGCAGGAGATTTTAATGTCGTTGTTCTCTAAAGTTCTACCTTCTCTCAAGATTATTTTAATACTGTTGCATCTACTTTTTGTTGTACACCTACTAGCACTGCATCTTGAACACAATTTTACTTGCGAAAAGGCTCTCAATTTTATTAATTTTTTCTGTTAATTGCGGCTCGATTCGTTGATTTTCTCGATGGTTTTAATTCTGTTATTTAAAAGGTTAAATCTGAATCCTCTGGTTGAACAATATAAATTTAAAAGTTGTGAAACGAATTTTCCATTTATTTGGTCTGAAAATACTTGTTTCATATTTGCATTTATGTCTTCAGGTACTCTTCCTTCCCAGACTAAGTGGAACCTTAGTAAGATAATCCTATAAAGATTAGTTTTCTTTCAAAATTGTCCCACTATTGGCCAATAAGTATTTAAATGTGCTAAAGGATTTACAAATAAAATTGTCAAATTTGTAATCATTTCCCGAAAGTTTTTTTTGTGACAGTTGGTCTAGTCTCCTTTCTGTTACTTCCGGTATACGTTATTGGTCAGTGCTTAGGTTGTCTATTATTTTGTATGTAACGGGTGGGCCATTTAAAAGTTTAAATTTAAAAATGCAATAAAACAAAACCGGTTTGAAATTTTGCCAAATTAATTTTTTTGTTGTGAAGCACAATGGTTCCGGTTAGAGATGGAATATTATTTCATTTATATGGCTGCCGCGGCTGGCCTCACAGTACCCCATTCGATCGAAGTAATTTTCAATCACTTTTTTGGGTGTATGGGGTCGTATCTCGGCCATGGCATCACGAATGTTGGTCTTCAAATGCTCAATTGTCTCTGGTTTGTCGGCATAACACTTATCTTTAACGGCGCCCCACAGAAAATAGTCCAATGATGTTAAATCGCAGCTTCTTGCCGGCCAATTGACATCACTATTTCGGCTAATTAAACATTAAAAAATCGGTTATCATGATGCGATAGGTGTCTTCATTGACTGTAATGGTTACGCCGTCCTCATTTTCAAAGAAATATGGATCAATGATGCCTCCGCTCCATAAGCCAAACCAAACAGTCACTTGTAATGGGTGCATTGGCTTCTGTAAGACCACGTGTGGGTTTTCTGAGCGCCAAATACGGCAATTTTGCTTATTAACGTACCCACCAAGATTAAAATGAGCTTCATCCGAAAAAATGATTTTTTTGGCAAAATCGACATCATCGTGCAGTTTCTCGTTGGCCCATCTAGCGAAGTGAAAACGAAGCGGATGGTCATGCGGCTTCAACTCTGGAACCAATTGAACTTTGTAAGGCGTCATACCGAGATCTTTTCGCAAAATTCGACGTAAACTGGTGCGTGAAATGTTCAATTCTTAAGAACGATGACGAGTCGATGTTGATGGATTCTCACGTACACTCTCAGCAACAGCTTCGATATTTGCGGGTGTACGCACTGTACGAGCTCGCTCACGTCTTGGCGCTTCAACAATGAAACCAGTTTCACGAACTTTAACAATAAACTTGCGTATACCGGGTCCTGTTGGTCCTTCTCTGCGACCAAATTTTGCACGACATTTTCGTGTAATTTCCGACTATAATTGTCTTTGTTTCGAAAATAAATTTTCAATAAATCCCAACGTTGCTCAAGCGTAAATCGATTCATTTCGTTCAGTAGAGATAATATACTGAATTTTGAGACAGAATAGAATGACATAAGTATTGCCAGGTTCGAAATAACCGGTGGTCCAAATTTAAACCTATAGATGGCCCACCCTTTACAATAATGATAAAGAATCTTCTTATCACCATTGGCGAGTTCACATTTGATTTGTGGCATACATTTCATATTTTACTGGGTTAACCATCATATATTTCCTGGGTTTAAAAAATTATCGATTTGTGGCATGAAATTGACGTTCTAATGGGCTAACCTTAATATATTTTCAGGATTTTGGAAATTTTCGATTTGTGGCGGAAAATTTACTTTTTACCTTGATGGTTCTCGTTTTAGCCGATGATTTCCAAATACAGAGTTTTAGATTAGGATTCAGAATTCTGTTACCAGGAATGTTGCTTTCATGAATGATAACTTCAAAATACTGTTTGGCTATTTCCAATGGGCTTAGTTTAAATACATTAAAATCACAGTATCTTTTCCTAGTATATTGTTCGTGACGGTTTTCTTATTCCGTTTTAAAATACTGTTAATGATTTAGTGTTATTTGGAAGTCAATTTTTTCTAAATTTAATTTGCTTAATTGTTCCGTACTTTGAAAACTTTAAACTCGATCACACCTCTTAACGTATTGAAATTATACAAGTAAACGCTAAACGAAGCTCACCTGTATTAGTTTGATGTAATATGTTGGAATTTTACGGCTAATTGGAAAGGTAATCAAATTATTAGCAAATAAATATAAATATTTAATTTCTTATCTATATATGGAGCGGTATGATTATGATTATATGATAGATCCGAGTTATTTGATCGATCGTGATTTTCAGTATTTTATTTTTGTATACCTAGGTCATAATTGCAGATTTAACTTTCGCTAATTTATTTAATTAATTTTGTGTTACTTAACTAAAGCCTTTAGATGAAAATCAATATCACGTTTTAAAAATCATCTTCTTTGTCTTTTTAAAGAAAATAATTTTTGTTGCCGTCGTCGATTTATCTCAAGTCGTGACACTTTATATACTCGTATATATAAAGCGCAGGGATATTATGTTACATGAGTAAATGGCTTTCGTATTTATTTATAAAAATAAACAAAAATTCTATTATCAATGTTTTGTAATCAATTTTATAATTTTCAATTCAACTTTTTTCTTTTTTTGTGAGAGAGAGCTGTGTGTCGATATTATTTTTGTTGTTGTTGTACGCGAATTAATGGATGTATGTTTTCGAGTAGCTTTAAAATTCCGTATATTATACATCTTACATTATATATCGTATCGTATCGTTTGGTGCCTCGCAACATGTGTATCATATTACACATAAATAAGAATTACATTATGGAACTAATTTTTAATTTAAATTTTTGTTTAAAGGGATTTTAGTTTCTTCGCTCGTGTTGTTTTAAGGGGTTACCCTTATATATACAAAAAAATATCTAACTATCTACTTGTTACCCTTCCCAATCCATATAAACACAAAAAAACAACATCTCAACATACTTTCCATTTCGATCTGCATATCGTACTATACATACTCGTTCGTATATATTCCTTTAGCTAAGTCTCTTCTCTCTCGTTCTGGTTATGTTATTTATGAGTTTTATGTGATGATGATTTTTTATTATGTTCGAAATGAAAATGTAATTTGAATAGGTATGTCTATCTATTGTTATTATTACTATCATTATAATATATATATATATATATATATAGGGGGGATATACATACATACATGACATTATGAAAATTTATAGGGAAATGCATTATGCGATGCAACATTTCGAATCAAAATAAATTATTTTAGCTTATGGTTTTTTTGTGCTGATTTCTCAGCTGAAGCCACCTGCATTCAAAATTGTTGATCCGAAATATTATGAATGAAATGATTTGTACATATTTTTTTTTAGATTTGACAGTCCATTAAACATTGGTATTTTGTAGCAGGCAGATTTATATAAAAAAAAAATAATATTGCAGCTGGATTTGCTGTACCTGGGCTTAGAGTACAATAGTAACCGAATCAAAAGGACTAATTTCTATTCAATCTATAAATAACATATTGTTAGAAGAATATTTTGCGAATGTTGTGAATTTTTTAAGATTATATAGTAATCGATGTTCGACAGTGTTTTTTTACCGTTTCTGTCGTTAGTCAATTAAATCAATTAGTGTTTGCGCTGGATCAGTGATGCGGTAAATTAAATCTATCGTATAGACGACAAAGCCGGACCTTGTCAAACAGAAATGTCCAGAAAATTTTGGTATACTGTAGCATTTGCACTTTAAAGTTTTCTATTGCAGACTCTCCATCAAATGATAATGGGTTTAAAATTCATTTCAGTAGCTATGGTTAGTTGGGCTCTTTTCAGTGTATGACGTAATATTTCCTGATTTCTGATTTTTAAACGTTAGTTTAGTTTTAGTTCTTAATGTTTATGAGCTTTCCAACGGTTTTTGAGTTTCTTTGTCTATTATATTGCTCCACCATTAAATTGGAGAGACTCCGATATGACAACCTGTTTGTTAGCTTAAAATTTGCCTCGACTGAAGGTGTAAGCCGACTTCTTCATTGAAATCCATTGTGAAGTAAATAGTTTTTAGAAACGCTGCATAAGAATTATTCATTCAAAATGTGGCTTGTTGCCTTTTTTTGCTTTCCTGCTCAAACATCTCCCAGTTTTGCAATGTTTTCAAAGTGTTAAAATTATTTTTAAAGCGAACATGGTTTACCAAAGCACATTGAAGTCCTTGCAAATTCATTAAGATATATTCCCAATTTTGAATGGTATTCAGACTGTATGCCTTTTTAATTTCTTTTACCGTTTCAACCTCTAGGTTCCTGTAGATGTTGTCATTTCGAATATGCCAGGCAAAATTGAAAAAAAATACTGCGTAGTATTTTTGATTGCATTTGTTGTAAAACGTCTATATTGGATGCGCTGGATAGAGCCTTATAGGCCCATAGTTGAGCCCGATGTTGAATTCCACATTTCCAATTGGGGATTAGGATCCCCAATTGGGATAGCCCTGTAGTCTAGTGACAGTTTTGCTCTTCTTCGAATCAGCCAGTACATTTTAGAGATTTTTATTTATATTTGTTTGCACTGTTCTATCAAGATGGAAACCCAAATATTTGACGTTTGTTTTGATTTGTTGTTTGATTGAGGCCACTTTTTAAGCCAGTCCTCAATTTTGTATATGTGATCTTGTAAATCTACAAGTATAGCGCTGTTCTTAGTACGGTTCGTTGAGGAAACCTTGCATTTATCAAATTATTCACGAATATACTAATTGGTTCCACATCAAGGGGTAATCCTATTTGTAAGGTATGATCTCTACTTTAATTAACTTAAATTTAATTTACCTAGTTCTAATCTTGCGTTTAATAGTCCAAATCTACCACATGCAGAGACATGTCACGAATTTGATATAATTTCAAGTTCAATTGATAAAACATTTCAGATCGCTCCCATATGTCTGAAGTGGTTGTCTTGGGAGATTTTAATATTCACAATGACACTTGGCCAAGATATTGAATTGTTTGCGGGGAGGAATAGTCTTGTCCAACTTGCAGATAAACCAACTCGGTACCCTGACATATTAGGTTCATCTCATTTGTTGAACTTATTTTTGACTAACAAACCTGTTAATGCTTCACTAGGCCTTTCTGATCATGCGTTGGTCTCAGCAAAGTTACCGATTACTCCACCTACTGCGGAACTTAATACACATATCCCTAGACTAATCTGGCATTACAAAGATGCAGGTTTCCAAATCTTAATCTACTTAACTCTTATTTAGATTGGTCAGCGTGTTTTATATATTTTTTAAAAAATATATATTTTTATTTTTTATTTATATTTTTATGGTTTTCGTTTCTTTAATTTGGTGGACGGACCTCTTTCTCTTTGTAGCGAAATTAACTTAGAAAGCTTCGTCACTGTAAGTGAATACCTCTGTTTTGATTTATTTTTTGATCGTAAAATAAAATCGAGCAATTGGCAATTGCTCCCGCTTCTAATTTCCATTTTTTCTCTAACTAGTCCCCACCAGCATGCGCTAATGTTTCTTTATCAATACCTAAAATTTGTATTAGTCTCGAGTCCTTTACCTCAAGCTAAACCTCGATTAGCAAATTGTGTAAAATGTCTATGAAGTCCGGAATTTTTCCCCTCTATTTGGAAAACTGCTAATATTCAACTGATTCAAATAAATGACAAAACTTGTGCTCCTAATTACCGCCCAATTGCTTTGTTGTCGACCTCACCTAAAGTAATGGAATCTATAGTAAATTTTCACCATATGAACTATCTCGAAAAGCATGCGCTTTTATCAGATTTTCAATGTGGGTTTCTTAAGAAGCGCTATTCAGGTGATGTTATTGCCGATTTAACTCATTTTTAGGAAAAAGAATAGAAAAATATGGTGAGTCAAGTGTCGTATCTCTAAATATTTCAAAAGTATTTAATAAAGTATGGCATTAATGTCTGATCACTAAAATTCCGTAACTGAATCTTGATAGTTCTCTTATTAAATGGATAGAAAGTTATTTAATGGGACGATCGATCAAGGTAGTATTAGACGGCATTTCATCTGACTCTCATAGATCTTTAATCTATTACTCAGGTAGCTCTGTATTGCTTAATCTGCCTCCTCTTTCAAGGCTTGTTTCAGAGCTTTAATAGCTTTATTTAATTTCCATTAGAGTAGTGGCAATTTTTGGTGCTACAATTATGGTTAGCGTATTTTTCGCTCTTCTTGATTAACTGCTGAATGCTAAGTGTAGGCTTATTGACTTTTCAGAGCTAAAAGTAACTGGAGTAGCCTGTTTTGCAGCTTGTTCCTTTATTAAATTTTCTATTGTCACTTCAATATCTTCTGGTGTGAAGAGTGAGCCAGTTGGCCATTTAGTTAATTTGTAACATTTTGGGTCCGTTTTTAAGGCTTTAATATTCAGTGTGACTATAATTCGATCATATGATAGGTCACATGTGCGCGCAATTATTAAACAGAAGTCTATGAGATGAAGTATTTTCTTTCTATCTGAAGGCCATTAAGTAGGGTGTTGAGAAAATATAAGTTGTATGCATTAAAAACCGGAATTTGATACTAGATGTCATTACTTGTTTATGCGTTATAGTACATCATGGACATATATGTCATTTTAAAGCTCTATTCAATACCTATTAAAATCAGCTAAAAGTTTTTGTTTTGCTTGTGCACATCCAACCGATTTCAACGATGGAAAATTTATCAAATTTGCGAAAAAAACAGCATTTGCGGGATGTTTTGTTGAGTCACTTTTTCGCAAACAAAACTGCAGCTGAAAGTCATCGTTTGCTCGTGGATTTGTATGGTGAGCATGCTCTTGCAAAAACACAGTGCTTGGAGTGGTTTAGTTGCTTCAAAAGTAATGATTTTGACATAAAGGACAAAGAGCGTCCTGGCCAGCCGAAAAAGTTTGAGGATGAAGAATTGGAGACATTACTCGATCAAGATTCATGTCAAATGCAAGATGAAGTTACGGAATCATTGGGAGTTGATCAAGCAAGAATTTCCAGACGTTTGAAAGTCTTGGGATTCATCCAAAAGATGGAAAATTGGGTGCCATACGAGTTCAAGCCAAGAGACGTAGAAAGACGATTTTGCATGTCCAAAATGCTGTTCGAGCGCCACAAAAAGAAGTCGCTTTTGTATCGTATTGTCACTGAAGATGAAAAATGGATCCATTACGATAGTCCCAAGCGCAAAAAAGCGTATGTCATAAAAGGCGAGGCCGGCCCATCGACACCAAAGCGGAATATTCACGGAGCCAAGGTCATGCTGTGCATTTGGGACCAGCTAGGTGTGATCCACTATAAGCTGTTGCCAAGTTGACAAAGCATCAGTGCCCAACTCTATCGTCAGAAAATCCAGGCCCAACAGTCAACGTATGCGACCAGACACGAGTCAATCATTTTCCACCACGATAACGCTCGGCCACATATTGCGGCGCCGGTCAAAAATTACCTGGAGAATAACTGATGGGAAACTCTGCGTCACCCGCCTTATAGCCCAGACCTTGCTCCTTCCGACTACCACCTATTTCGATCCATGCAGAATGCCCTATCAGGAATATACTTCACTTAAGTTCAAGGTATCGAAAATTGGCTCGACTCGTTTTTGGCCCGCCAAGCCGGCGCAGTTTTTCTGGGATGGAATCCATAAATATGATAAAAGGATGGCAAAAAGTAGTGCGTACCGATGGGCAATACTTTGAATACAAAATCTTGTAACATTTTTTCACAATAAAGGCTCAAATTTCATAAAAATATTCCGGTTTTTAATGCATACACCCAATAAGTAATCTAGATTTGCCTCGGTAATTGCTTCATAGTTTTTTTCCCTTTAGATGTAGTCAGTCTCGAACCCCATTGCACATAATTATAGCATTGTAATTGCCTAGAAATTTTATGTCCAGCTGATTGAAATAATCGGTAAGTACCAGTTTAAGTAAACTGCTCTTTCTTAATTGCGTGTTTTGGTAGGCAGTAAACAACTAATATTACTCAATTACTAAACCATTCCTCCACATTTCTCGTTTTTGACAATAATTTGTATTAGTGTGTTCATATTTTGCATCATTTTGTGTTTTCTCCTTTATCATGAAACTTAAGATCGTTCCGAAACTTAAGTAGTACCATCATAAGAAAAAAACAGTTTACCCATTGAAGTTCCAGATGTCGGGTCGATAGAATATCGTAATTTTTTTTATAAATATATGACATTTAGGCGTTTATTAATATAAAAATATTTTAAAATGATATCAGTAGCGACATCTAACACGTCAATGGCCAAACGTATCATGGTAGTACTATGTGTGTTAATAGGGATCGTTTCAGTCAGTTTATTTACAAATCGTTTTTTGCATAGTAATTCCAGCAAGTGAAACCTTGTCGAACCGATAAGACTCTTGGTGCATAAATCAAATTGAATTGAATTACGCAAGATTAAAGCATAAAATTCCTAAAATGCCATTTTAAGGATAATTTTAAGTAATATTTGAAGATAGGTCAACAAGATTTAAATCAGTACAAACAATTAAAATATTTTAAAATTAATAAACTAATGCAAGCCTTTTGCCAGACCCAATATAGTGTTAAATACTAGATTAAAGTTTATTATTCTATCCCGACATGTAACCCATAAATTGATTCTGTAAATATATTGTTAAATAGAAAGGTTTACTTCTTTATTCTAGAAATGTCTTATTGAGCTTTGGAAATTACCAAACGTTTTAGTTTTTATTAACTAAACGAATGGTGAAATATAAATAAGATTTATAAGACATTTTATTCTACTTAAGACTACCGCTTCTTAAGACTACCGCCTCTTAAGACTACGAACAATGAACAGGCTTAATATTAATTTATTTTACGAGTTTAAATAACAGTAAAATAACACCATCAATACACGCAAAATTCTAAAGTGTATATAATAGATACAAAAAATTATTTAACACGAAAATTAAATAAAATAACCGTTAAACTGACAAAATATGTCATAGCAATTACAAGAAAATCTAATTGATAAGCATTCTCGTGCCAAACAGATTTTAAATGAATATAAAAGCAAAACTTTATAAGCAAATCGTTCATAAAAATCGACAACGATCATTAAATTATATAAATGGATCATAATCAACTTTATCCGATCGTTACAATTTTTTATAATCAGTCACGAGACTGCCATGAACTACCTCTTGGTATATGACCATTTTAAGTATGTTACAAATAAATTCAGTCTCAGTCTTTTTGTATTTTATCCAAATTGAATTAAATTCACGATCGGACTCAAGTTATACAACAAAAACAATAACAACAACATAAACCGAGCTCATGAAAATTGAATTTTGAATTGAAACTTTTCTCTTATTATCGATTTTGGACCGTAATGAAGCATGTCGGGGTCGACCTATACTTTGAGGTAATAACTTTTGTATTATTTTTTGTCTTCAAAATCAATCTCACGATTTTCATGTATACATACTTACATATACATTAAACTCGTATCTAAAGCAATTTCATAATTTTTACTATGTAATAACCCTTTCAGTCGTAATATACATATATAGTAATTGGATTCGAACTCAGTTCACAACAAATAAAATATCTAAAACAATGGGCTCTATTTTATCGGCGACGATGACGAGTGGGTTGACTTTGTAATTCAATTATCGAAGAATCATGACAAACATAAAATTATGTTATGTTCTTCCAATTGTCTTAGATATATTTATAAAGAGATGCTGGTCTTATTAAATATTACCAATTGTTATGTCGTAATGAAGAGGTGTGACATGTACATAGAATAACATAAGTAAATATATTATGCTAATAACGGAAGTAAATATTATATCGTTAGGATTAAGATAATTTAATTTGATTTTAAATGGACCTCACACACTTAATTTTTTTATACTATGGGACGATTCGATATTCTAATTTTATCTAATTTAAATTTAGTCTCGTGTTTTTTTTAAAGTTTATGGGGTAATAGATTTACGATAAAAATGGGCTTGGAAGTTTTATTGCTATGGGTGTTTGAGCGAATGATCGATAGATGTGTATGGGGGATGTGACACGTGTGTAATTTATGTAATATTTCGTTAGTGAAACTATAATGAATTTGACTATACCGCAGTGGTTTAATATACTTTATTTTTAAAAATTTATCAACGTTTTTTGTTCTAAGTTCGATGATATATATAGAAGCGTATTACACGTAATAAAATTCAAGCCAATAATCGTTTTGTGGCGCCATATAATACATACATAATATAAGACTTAAATTTAATGCCCATAATAATCTTGAATTATGTTCAACTGCTAAGCAATCAAAAATGTTAGTAGATATATTACAAAAGGTTATGACTTATGACTATACTAGAATTGGCATTCAAGAAAATCATTAAAACGAAATAGTATAGGAATTGTTAATTATGATGAAATTAATCCATCAACATCGTCTGTAACCGAATTTTTAATTAAATTTTTTTAATAGTTTCCGATAGTTTTGGTCACAGGTTTACCAGTTCAGAGTTAAAGTTTTTCCGAAACGTTTAATTTTTTTGCCCAAGAAACAAAGATTTTCGTTTAATTAACGAAGAGTCTTGATTTAAAACAAACAGAAGGAATTAGTTTTTACGAATAAATCAAAACTTTCAAACTGGCCGATCCGAACTTCCACCTTGTAAAGCTGACATACTTGTTGAATTTTTATATTATTGCCCACTGAAAAACATCAATAGAAATCTTTTTGCACAAAAAGCTTTGGTTTTTCATATCACCGGCTGCCATTTGGGAATTCACGATACGATATAAAGATTATGGGAGGTTGAAGACATTGGAACTTCAGAAAATAAAGCAGATAGTGACTGCGAATTGCTTTACAACGAACATACATATAAGAATAAAAATATCAACCATTATACCGTCAAATGACCGTTTAAATCAAGCTTGGAGACTCATTTACAACAGCAACTCGAAAAATATTTGCTATGGAAAGACATTTTGACAAATATCCAGCATTGAGGGTTGACTATTCATAAAATTTATGAGAGAATATATTTTTGTGTGGCATGTGTCTATAATTCGGTCAGGTGATATCAAGAATTTATAGTGCAACTGTATTGTTTGCCTCATCACGTCATAACGAAAGATGCAAGTCAACTACCAAATTGCACGTGGTGTTTGATGCTTTCGCAAAAATTTCGTCGAGAGTTCGATTTGAACGGAGATTTATGTCAAAAAGCATTGACTTATTTGGATTTACACTGACAACTTCACATTCAAGGTCAACCTAAACGAAGAACAAAATAATTAAACAAAAAAGAAGTTTCTATCAACTGCGGCCAGAATTTTCGATCCGCCTGGGTTTCTTTAGCATCATTGGCTACATAAACTGGATCCATTGCCTCCAAAGATAGTTGTGACATGGGAAAAATGCATTCCTCGGCTTGAATTTGGTGGAGCTGCGCTGTTTCA
Source organism: Tipula confusa (assembly GCA_963556175.1). Lineage (NCBI taxonomy): Eukaryota > Metazoa > Arthropoda > Insecta > Diptera > Tipulidae > Tipula > Tipula confusa. The sequence continues at coordinate 37,044,875 of OY744475.1, forward strand.
ATCTACAATTCTTTGGATGAACAGATTCAGACATCGCCCTAGACTAGATATGAGATGTGCCGAGACGATAGAAAACCTTTATCGGAAACAAGACCTCATTTATACTCGATTATCTGCCAAGAAATAGTTGATACCATGTTCAGACTAAAATTAAAACTGAATATTTTAAAGCTTCTCTTATGAAAAAGGCGACCATTGTATGTAAATGGTCTCAAGCCGAGAGTTTTGGAGAAGACATTAGCCGAAATAACAAGGGCTCAATCGATCATGTGTCACCTAATGTCTGGGTAGACTTTGCTGATCCAGTCAAGGTTAATTATAAGGACGAGTACTGATTTGATATGTCAAGTAAGGCATTTATAGCCTGCTTACGAAGGTATATCGCACGTAGACGCTTACCGAATCGAATTTTTTCAGACAATGGGTCTAATTTTGTAGGTACGCAAGGCCGAATTAAACGATCACAACAAGAACGCACAAAAGTCACTAAGGAAAATATTCGAATGCTAATTATGAGGCCTTAACACCGGACCATTTTTTAATGGAATTTTCGGCGCTTATATTGCCTGAACTATCCACTGGATCAGTTTTCTATACCAACCACCGGCAGCTATTACAAAACATGATGGACGGGTTTTGAAAGACGGCACCATCCGTTTGTCCTTTTATTTCATGCACGAGATTAGGAATTTTCATTATTAATTTCATTCCTGATCTCGTGGTTGAATAAAACACGATAAGTGGCTTCATCGTCGCATTCGGGGCCATATATCATGCACATGATTCTTCTTTCGAATGGCATTAACCACCTCCCATACTTATCCTTCAGTAGACGTATTTTGCAGTGGACGTAAGGCATTCAAAGCACGATTACCAGCGACAAGACGCGCTTTAATATCCTCTCCCACACAATTATTATGAGTGACAAGGGACCCAGCATTCGAAACTTGTCACTCTTTCGTTCAAATATGTGATCACCTCTGCTCAAATCCATTGAGTCTTCGTCTGTAAAACCTGTCATCATATATTTTGTTTTGGACTCATTGATTTAGAGACCAATGGAAGGTGAGAATCGTACAAGTGGATTCAGTAGTTCTTTGAAACCGTTGCCATTCAGTTCAATTATACTGATATCATCTGCATATACCAGAACCTGGTTAGACTGACGCTACAAGATGCTGCTAAGGGCTAAGGTGTGCCACCTTTACGAAAAATAAATTCTAACATGAGATTAAAGAGTATCGAGGACAGAGCGTCTCCTAGCCGTACACCAGAGCTAATTGCAAAAATTCATGATATCTTGTTCTGACTGCATTACTGTCATTTTAAGCGCACATATTTTAGTTATTTCCAGATATTGCAAAGCAAACCATAAGCTATTCCGATGGATTGAGTCATAGGCTTGTTGGAAATCCAAGAATACCTGATGTTCGTCACGAAATGTTTCGTAATATTTAGAAAAAATCATCATTAGTAAAAATATTTGATCAGTGACTGACTGATTCAGATAAAATCCTCCTTTATAGTCACCTATAAGTTCCTACGCCAGGGTCATGGGTGATCTTCTAGCAGCAAGAGTTACTCCAACCAGATCTTTCCCATATACAGGAGTGGATTGCGCCATTTCACCTGCGACAATCGCCAGGACGAGGTAATAACAGCAATAAGAAATATTTAGCAGTGTTCGTCTGTTTCGCAATAAAAGCCGTACACTTAGAAATAATAAGAAACCTGTCATCTGAGGCCTTTTTAGCGGCGTTTATACGTTTCGCAGCGGGTCGAGGTCATTGTTTGGATCTCTACAGTGACTGTGATTCCAACTTTATAGGAGCTTCAAAAATTATGAAGATCCATACGATCACTGCATTGAAACAACTATCCGAAAACCTGGCGGGATACCTTGCAAAGTATGGCACATAACGGCATTATATACCGCCAAAGACACCATACATGGGTGGACTATGAGAAACGGCAGTTAAGTTCGTAATGTATCATCGACGCAGGATAATTGGAGAACAACATTTAACATTTGAAGAGATGACAATAGTTTGTAAAATAGAAGCATGCCTAAACTCACGACCGCTAATATCATCAGACCCCAATGACTTTCAACACTATCGCCGGGACACTTTCTGAGCGGAGAGCCGCTCCGAATGGTACCAGAACTAACCCATCGAAATCTAAAAATCAACTGTTTAGCACGATGGAGACTTTTACAGATAATAACTCAGGAATTCAGGAAGATCTGGCTAAACGAATACGTAGTACTGTTACAGAAGCGAAGTAAATGGGATAAAAAGGAGCGAAATAAAGCAAAGGGAGAGCTTGTACTCATTAAAGACGATGAGCTGGCTCCTGGAAAATGGCCTCAAAACTTCAATTCATGAAGTTCACAGCGGTAAGGATGGTTTTGTTAGAACAGTTACGGTTAAAACTAGCAAGAAAGGATTACTCAAAAGGAATATTACTAAAATCAGTCGCTTACCGATTGCGGATAATGAACAATGCAAGCTGTTACCTTTGCCGGGAAAACACAAACAGATGCAGCAGCAGCCAACGATAGCGCAAAATAACAAAAGTGAGTAAAAAGAGTAGGTCCAAGCTGCTACTTCATACACTCGCAATAATCTTCGCATTAGGAGTACTAATAGCAGTGCCATCGACAAGATGTAATATAACGAGATTAACCCCCCATCCCGGGGTCCACTTTGATAAAATTGGGCAACTTACTATAATCTCACTTCCTATTGGACAGAGCTAGATCAACTTGGGAATGGTGCTCGCCCACTAAGCAACTTATGTTCAAACGGAATACTTACAACACCAGCACAGACTAACCCGTTTGAATACTGTGAAGCTATTGAAATAATAAGATATGTGATTTTATCACAGATAAAATCACTCCACAAAGAATAAAAGGAAAAAATGATATTAAACACTCTAGGCGGGAATAAAATCACACGCAAAAAAAGAGCACCTTTCGATTTTGACGGGACAATTGCCAACAAACTATTCAGAGTACTAGATCAAAGGGAAGGAAAGGCGTATAGAGAAAACATAGAAAATTTAAATGCGAACCAGCGGCGTCATAAGGAATTATTACAAAGCCAGATATCGATACTAGAGTCAACTATCAACGTCATGAAACACACCCATGAAGAAACAACCCAGAAATTTGAGGCAACAGAATTTACAGATCTTGATGAAGATGATGAAGCTACGAAACTTTCAAACCGCCATAATCAGCACCATCACAGAAGTCCATCAAGGCATCCTCGATCCGTTGATCCTAACTTCACACCAACTTCAGGAACTGATCAATCAAATCATCCCAAACTTAAAATTAAATCAGGCTATGCCGTACTGTAGAGAGGATAAAGCCGCCATTTATAAAACAGCCTCAGTCAAAACCATAAAAATTGAAGCAACTGTCATATTCTAGATCAACATTCCTTTAGTACACAGGACTATATAACATATACCACGTTATGCCTGTCCCAACGATGCACCAGCAACATACATATACATCAAACCATCATCAAATATTTATTGCTTCTCTTCGGACGAACTAAATACCTGTACCAACCTCAATGACGAATATATTTGTGATATATCCACAACCACTGAATGCGCATCCCTCAAACACAAGCAGTTATGTGATGCAACTTTTCCAGCAGACTGGTAACGTGCCAAATAGTTGCTAGATCCACTAAATGGATATCACCTCAGTATGGATTCCGCTATACCGACACAACGCATGGATCTTCGTAATCAAGTCAAAGGATCTTTATAATGTGATTTGCGAAAGTGACAGTGGAACAATTGAAACAACAACCATATTAATTGAAGGAAAGGGAGTCCTAACACTAGATCCAACCGATGTGTTGAAAGGAGACACATTCACTTTGACGGTATTTAGAGCATTTAACAGTAAATTGGAACACTCCTTCATACCACAATTTAATTTGAGCAATAAAATGAACATGGCCTTCATCATTAGAGCAAATCGAAGCCCGCAATTCGGCTTGGCTATTGAAGCCATTGAGGAAACCTAGGTTTCCAGGAAGGTTGCAGTCCGTTGACTTCTTTAAATAAGAGTTACGTGAACTGTGCTCATTGCTGATTTGTGGTATTCATAAGACTTTGTTTTTCCGAGCGATTGTAAAATGTATTCTGTTGTATTCGACAGCACGATGATACTCCTTTTCAAACCAATGTTTTTGTGTTTAATTTTTACCATATACCTATTGATTCGCCTGGAAAGCACTGATAACCGAAATTTTCAATACTTCCCATAAAGCGTTTACATTATCAGTACGGAGGTTGATTTCGATAATGCCACTGCTAACATGATTCTGATATTGTGCTTTCTCATCTTCGTTTATCAGACCTTCAAAGTTGAAATGTAAGTGGTATTCCTGTGATCCCTGATTGGCACCGATAAGATCTCACATCTTGGTTGACCCGGGACATTCTCTTAGAAATTAACACATGGTCAATTTGACTTCGGGATGTCTTACGAGGGATGTCCTTGTTTTCAAGTGGATATTTTTATGAGAAAACATTGTGCTAGCCACAATGAGACCGTGCGTGATCGTATAAAACATTTTTCTTTCCCGAGGACGGACCTATGTTTTTACATCAGCCTAATTTTTCCCAGCTAAAGCAATTAAGTCACCAATCCCTATTTTGACGTCGTGTTTCTATATGGATCCCATCAGATCATCTAAATTGTTGTAAAATGAGTCTTTATTTTTGGGTTGGCTTACATCTTGTAGGCGCATCAACACAAATGATTGACAAGTTGGTAAATATTTATAGCGAAGTAATTTCCCATGGAATCTGGTCTCATATGGAATTCAATAGTAAGTTAGACATCCGTCACTCTACCGGAGTTTAACATGCATAAATGATGTTATACCTTTAAACATTTTTATGACAATCAAACCCCGCCACTATAATACACAAAATAAGATTTATATATGAAAATAAAAAATCCTTTCGAACAAAGCTTTACCGAAAAAAAAAAACACAAACAATACGACAGTGAAGAGAAATAAAACGACAACACAGACTATATGGAAATGAATGTGATTAATTCTTTTGAAATTCATAATTTTTTTTCACCATCCCAACAACAAATAATAATTTATGTTTTTTACATATTCAATATTCATTGTACATTTGAGATTATCTCACCGCCTCCTTAAAAAAAAAAATACGGACACAAAAGGTTGCTGCTACCTTATAAAAAAAAACACAAAGCAATAACACAAGCATAATGTTATTTGAATACCTCCAGCTGGGATACCCGGAGTACTGATGGTAATATAACTCCGGATGGATAATAAATTCTTTTTACAATAAAACACCTTCACCGACTCATTACAACATTATATTAGGCCATTTCGTTCTATATACACTGTCTTCGATCATGTTGATGACACCTAAATTGACCATCCATCATTATTTATCTAAATTATATATTCATAGAGTACAAAATCGAAATAAAAGTTAAAAAAAAAAAAGGTAAAAGATAAAACGAAAATTGAGTAGCTCTGCGATTGTTATCTTAATTTGAATACAGAATAAAAAATAAATAAGAGCTTAACACTTTTGGTGCGTGGTGAGGGAGGCGAGAGGGCAACAAAAACATGGGACTAAGTCGGAATTTTAATGTAAATTAAACAAAATATAAAGTGTTTTGTTTATAAATTGGTTATTAAAATGTTAATGACAGTTAGTGTGCTGCGTGTAAATACAATTGTGTTAACTTACATTATAATATGTCAAGTCGAATTCACACATTGTGACCGTAAGAATATCGTATATACAAAATAGAAAATAAATGGTTCGAGATGGTTGATGTACTCCCCCAATATTTCATTTCAATTGTATTTACTATATGTGCGATACATAAAAGTTGCATGTGCTATATGTAGATTGTAGATGAATTTTCATTTTTATGTTCAACGAAAACGATGGGTACACTAATCCAACACACAGCCAAATAACTTGAATGAAAGATTTCGTTTTTTTTTTGTTGTATATATGGTATATTTTACTCACTTATCTGGGTAACCTAAAATGATTTTTAACAAAACTAGATCTGTATACCTTTGTAAAAAAAACTTACAAACACAAACACACTTCCATATAAAAATGTAATCCTATTAAAATTAGGGATGAAATCGTATATTTTGTTGAAGATATTTATATGCTATGAAATGATCTTGTATACGTTCATACGCTCATACAGTGGTATACTGTCGTACGTATATAGCTGCGGCGTACTACGTCAATTTATTATTAATTTTTCCTCAAAAATTTATCTTATTCAATTTCATCCGTATGTGCGTGTATTTTTTATGTAACGTATGTAGATAGGTGAAATCATAAAGTTATATCACGTATAAGGACAACATAAAAATAATGTGCATGCTTCTTTTATATGTATATATATATATGGCTGTGTATAGGTTTTGTTTGCTCTTTTTATGATTTATGATGGTTTATGTAAATATAATTTTAATCCTCTGATTTGTATTATGCAAATTGGGAGATATTTATAATCATTATTGAAACAGCTATACATAAACTTTATAAAAGAAGATGTCATATTTTCTTTTTATTGTATGTATGTCTAGTTGGTTAGACATTGTGACTTGACATAATATAAATGGTTGTATAGTAGATATATGATATTTGCATTATAAGTACCATCATTCTGAATATTGTAGATTACCGAGTTATAAATTGTTTAAATCTACGATAAATCAAATTGGATAAAATTGTCGGTCTACAAATGGATTAAGGTGTGGCTGAATAATTTACTATAGTTTTTTTTTCATTTTTATGTGCATTAATGATTCAAAAAGCTAACCATTTTATCCAGTAGCTCTTGTTTCAATAATTATTGAACTAGGTTAGGTAGTAGCTATTGGTTTGAAGAAAATTTGAAGTGACTTTCATTATTGTTCCAGTTTTAAATCATACTTTTGTTAAATCCAAATATGTTGTTGACTGATTGATTGATTTAGAATGTACGGCCAAGCATTTCTTGGAAGGATAAGGCATGCTATTATAATTAAATTATTGAGATAGACTCAGTTACAGACACCTTGGTGGCTAATAGTTGTACATTTTTGTTTGGTAGGGAAAGGAAAGGTATGTCAGTAATAACAAAATTGGTCCGGTTTCTCGGTAGCCAATATTCAAATTACTGTTAGCATAAGACAATCACAATGATAATGAACTGCTCTGCATTCCGTCATCTCTTCTCAGCATTTCCAGTGTGCCACCATTCAACTATAATCTGCAATGTTTCTCTGAAAAGAAAAAATCTATTAATGGGCTAATTTCTCCAAGCCGTAGGCTGTTATAAATTTGATTAGTTTTGCCTGAAATTTACAATTAATTAATTTATTACATAATTAAAAATATAAAATTATAATATAAATTAGATTTTATAGAATTTGATTAGTACAAAGCAATTGCATTTACCGTTTTATAACAAATATGTCATATAATTGCCAAAAATCCAATTTATATACAGTTTATTTGACACAAATCTTTAAAATTAATATTAATTAGATTTTAAAAAATTTATTAAACATTACAAATCAATTGAATTCAGCGTTTTATTACAAATACGTCATGTAATCACCTAAAATCCAATTTATATATACTTAATTTAACACAAAACTTTAAAATGAGTATAAATTAGATTTCAAGAAAATTTATTAAATATTACAATGTAACCGCCGAAAATCTAATTTAAAAAAAATCAATGTAATATTCATGTAATCGCCGAAAATCTAATTTAAATACACTTAATTTGACACAAAACTTTAAAATTTATATAAATTTGATTTCAAAAAAATTTATTAAACATTCCAAATCTATTGAATTCACCGTTTTATGACAAATGTATCATGTAATCGCGGAAAATCTAATTTATATACAGTTTATTTGACACAAAACTTTAAAATTAATATAAATTAGATTTCAAAATATTTATTAAACATTGAACACAAATCAATGAAATTAACCGTTTTATGATAAATACCTCTATAAAATATTATTTTTATATTTTAAATAATTTGAATTTATTTATTTTTATTTTATTACAATCTAATCTCCTTTAATAATGAGCAATTTGTTTATTACTTTATTTACTAAGATACATTTATCTATGACTTCACCTTGACGTTTAACAGTGTAAGTTTTTGTTTATACCGCATGGTTATTGTGGATTTAAATCAGCAAACCGTTGTTTGTCCTAATAATTAAACCAACTCAAATGGTTTGACTCTTTTCAGTCTGCGTTCAATATTAGTGTGGGTTAAGAGCTGAATTGTTCTCTTGCATTTTTTTTATTTCAATTTAAACGAGATCTATTGTATGGTCTCTATGTAGGTCACTATTTCTGAAGTACCACCTGGTACATCAACGTTGTTCCTTAAAAACCTCTTCTAAAACTTTGTATGATTTTGACGTTGCTCTGTTTGGTATAACCCCAAAGTTCATATTGGCTTCAGCATTTGCTTATAAAGTAGCAGCTATTTGTATGATGATAGAAAAGAGTGCCGTCTGTCAGCCAAAGCATTTTTCTATTTTAGTTTTAGTTCTTCATTTTTGTTTCTTTACGAGTACCTTCCATCTAAGTTTTGCATCCGAGTTTTGCATCTGATTCATGCCTAGATACTAGCTGTGTTCGCATACGGTATTATATCTCAATTTATTGAAATCGATATATTTTAATCAGGACAGTTTTTCCTGTGGTGTTCCGCAAAACTTTGACCTTTATTTTTGTTATTTCGAGTTTATTTTTCACCTTCTTTCGTTATTGGAGGAATCTGCATTGTTGGCTTTTTAATGTTTTTGGTTTACATATTTTTGAACATCTTTTTCTATTTGCACCTCGTTTTTTAATTTTTTTGACAAATGTTTTGTAAAATGTTTTAATTTTTCCTTTGTAAATATACCTCAAGATATTACTAACGATTTTAAAGATCTGATTTGTTCGAAATTTTGACTATTTTAAATATGATGTTGAGCACCAAAATATAATAAAGGCTTTAATTGCAAATATATTAGCACCAATTCTTGCAAGGCTTATCAATGATTCTTTTAGTATTTCTATATTCTATGAATATCTGAAATCTGCGAAGGTAATACCAACCCTTAAACGAGGTTAGCAAATAGGCCTGAATAATTGTTTCAAATCACCATATCAAAAATAGCATTAGTAAAAGTCATTATTTCCAAAAACTTCCATATTATAACTATAACATTTTCAAGTTTGCAAAGCTTAGAACTTTTTTTTAAAAAATGCAATGCATTCTTTCATGGCCTGGCCTAATTGAGCAAGTAATCCAAATGGGTTATATTATATCGCATGACTTAAAGGACAATTAACCCCTTAATGATAATATTTAACTTAACAGTTTTTATTACTTTAACAAAAATATGGTCATTGACTCTCATAACCTGCTTCAAATGTTGAAATTTTGTTAGTGCATTGTAGTCATATATAAGCCTAAATAATACTTTTGCTTGAATAATCATTTGGAGAAGAATTTCGATTGGTGTTCAAAATTTCAAAATTTAATTTTAAATAATTTTTGGTTAAAAATAAAAATGTGATGCAATAAAAATGTGACTGTCAATAAATCATATGTTAATGACTGCCGAAACATATAATGTATGTTAATGACTGCCGAAACATATAATTTTGTACACTAAAAATTAATTTTTTTTTCTTTTCTTTTGATTTCAGGTAAGATGATAATTCACAATTCATTGTTAACATAATGTAAATAATGGATTTAAAAGCAATAAAAAGAATAATAACCGTAAGTAGTATGTTTTACTCCAACAGTCATATCTAAGTTAGCAGAAACGGAGGTTGATTTATCTCTTGCTCTTGGGCTTAGTATGAAATACTGGTTCCCCAAAAATCTGATTTTATAAGGACTGGTTTTAAAATTTTAGTTTTCAAAACCCATGTTTTTTAAATCCTGATCGTAATAATCCTAGTTTTCTAGAATCCTGGTTTTCAAAATCCTGTTTCTAAAAAACGTGGTTTAAGGATGAATTCGAAACGAGTCTTATTGACTTATTCGCCACCATCCTGAAATTTAATTCTTTAATTAACACGTTTAATATAAAAAAATTACGTAATAATAAATTAAGACTGTGTCCGAAAACCATGATAAATATTTGTGAATACAGTTTTTGACATTTATTTGAAAAATATTCCCTACATCCCCAATTTTTTATTACGTTGTCCGAAAAGTATAATAATTGATTGAAATATTTCCCTGCCTTATATGTTTTTAAATTTACTTTTTGCGAGGCGTAAAAACTATAAAGAAAAATTACGAAACTTTTTCGTGGATAAATTGGCATGTAAATAGGATACGTCGGCGTTTGCCGACAGACACTCCTAATTGAGTTTTAACTGTCAAATATATATTCATCCAATTACGACCTCAAGACATTAATCAGACTTCATGTAACTCGTCTAGAACCGAAATTATAGCACGTGTCATTGTGCGAGCATTTACTAAACAATTTGTGTCCAACAATTTGTATTCGTTATCGTATTCGTTATCGTATTCGTTTTCGTATTCGTTATCGTATTCGTTATCGTATTCGTTATCGTATTCGTTATCGTATTCGTTATCGTATTCGTTATCGAATTCGTTATGGTATTCGTTTTCGTATTCGTTATCGTATTCGTTATCGTATTGGTTATGGTTATCGTATTCGTTATGGTTATCGTATTCGTTATCGTATTCGTTATCGTATTCGTTATCGTATTTGTTATCGTATTCGTTATGGTTATCGTATTCGTTATCGTATTCGTTATCGTATTCGTTATCGTATTCGTTATCGTATTCGTTATCGTATTCGTTATCGTATTCGTTATCGTATTCGTTATCGTATTCGTTATCGTATTCGTTATCGTATTCGTTATCGTATTCGTTATCGTATTCGTTATCGTATTTGTTATCGTATTCGTTATCGTATTCGTTATCGTATTCATTATCGTATTCGTTATCGTATTCGTTATCGTATTCGTTATCGTATTCTTTATCGTATTCATTATCGTATTCGTTATCGTATTCGTTATCGTATTCGTTATCGTATTCGTTATCGTATTCGTTATCGTATTCGTTATCGTATTCGTTATCTTGCACATTGCATTGCTTCAGCCAGCCTGTACTGACATGAACGATGGTTCGGCCCATGGCTTTTGCACTCCAACAGGGGTCATAGTTGTGTTCATCGTCATCACCGATCGTAATCAGATGATAAAAAATCCCTTTTGCAACCCTCCCCCGTTGGGATTCGAATCAGGTACCTCCCGTCCCAAATACCACAGCTTTAAGCACTGCGCCAATTACTCGGTGAATCGAAAATTTCTTTTCCTACATTTCCTCGCGTTAAAAAATTTCGTTTTCACTTTCATCGCTAAAAAATTTGCGTGCTAGGTGCGCTCCTTAGTTTTTTTGAGTTATGATGAACCCGAAAATTTAATGATTTTTTTTTGGAAGGTATAGATTAAATTATGACTAGGGGCCAAATATGAAAAACTTCAAAATTCTTTTTCTTTCATATATAGAAAGAATTCTAGATGATCGGCATAGCGGCTGAGATGGTCATTCAAGACACAGACAAAAGAGTTAATTTATATATATATATATCCACAACCTCCGAGTCTGTGACATTCGGTGTAAAAATCGTGTTAATATTTTAATCCAACCAGATAATACAATCACATATGTAAATAAACCACATATACACACACACACACACACACACACACACACACACACACACACACACACACACACACACATGAACATAATAATTCAACCAAACAAAAAGTAAGAAGATAATTTTATTATTAGAACAGATTAAGAGGATGAAAATCATGATGATTGTTCCTAATAAGACAAATTACTTCTATCTAGATAATTTATTTATCTTTCAATTTCTCTTGGATTTTCTTCAATGTGTGATGCTGTGTATTTGTATGTATACAGAATTCGTTTATTTATTTTTTGTTTCAAATTACATAATGTTGATTTATAAGATAATTTTATATATTTATATTTATTATTAATATTTTATTATGAATAAACATAACATTAAATGAAAATAAATTATGTTTCCCATTTTCTCGCTCAGTTTTGAAATTAATCCATTTTGCGAATCTCCTTTGCTGGTCCTCGTCTATATATAAATAATTACAAGTGGATACATAATTAAAATTAGACAGTTTTTTTAACGTGTATATGTATGAATTAGTACCCATATGTACATGTACCCATATGTCGAGTACCATAATCTTAGGCGACAAGCATAACGAATAAAAAGGAAAATTAAAAAAGTTTACTATATATACACCCCATCAACCAGCCTTAGTTCCGCCCGTTATTTTTAATCAATCCAAATCGACTAAACTTTTTCTTTGCCGACAAATTTTTTATTTTTTTTAACATTAGCTTTTCTATATTACATGAAAAGTAATAATGTAAGAAAATTAATAATAAAAAGATCGAACACAACCAAAATATACATACACAAATATAAACACACACAAGAAAGATAAACAACCAAACGAAGAAGTATAATAGCAAGTAGTCGTAGTACAAGTAGTAAAGAAAATTAAAAGGAATAAATTATGTTTGTTTATTTTTTCTCTTCATGCCTTGTCAAAATAAAATAAATTATTCATTGAATGTAATAAATTTTCATGAAAAATTATTAAATCATTTTCAATTTTTTTGTTTGTTTCTTAAGTTTTGTTCGCTTTTCTTACTACATAGTATGTACATACATAATTTCTCACCCTACAAAAAAAAAAAAAAAAAAAAAAAACTTTGTTTGTTTTTATATAAGTTTTTCCCGATATGAATTTTCTTATTTTGCCAGCAAAAACTCAATAAATAAAAAAAATCGAAAATCATGAATTTCACCCAATAGTAAATTGATTTTGAGGTGTATAATAACGATCAAAGTTTGGATTTTATTGTTAATTTTCCGTTTTTATACGTACAGTTTTGTGAAAAGTCATTTCGCATTGATTAGCTAAATTATTATTATTATTATTTGTTGTTGTTGTGGTACGGTTGTGGCCTATAATCGCTGATTAAACACTTTTTGAATTGGATTTTGATTTAATTTAGGATTTTTTTTGTCTTAGCTCTTAGGCAATTTTATAACGAATATAATATAGGGGGAGTTAATTTTCTGTAGTTAATGTAGTGATTATTTAGCTCGATTATCTACACCAAGGTTTTCAAATGATGTAATAGCGAACAAATATAATAGAATTTAAAGAGCTTTAATATTAGTGGTGTATTAGAATTAAAACTAAAGAAAAAGGTGACTTGTTTTATTAAAATATAATTATAGGCCATTTACATTACTTTTCCTATTATAAAACAGCATCTAGAAGGTGTCGTCTATTTTAAAGGATGCAAATATTTTATTCCGTGCACCGTCTGGCATAAAAAGATAAGACAGTCACATTTTCATGGAATGGTTTAAACTCAACTATTGTAAAGATACCTTTTAAACCACTTGATTTCGAACTGGCAAATGTTGTTTCCTTAAGGAACACCAGATGTTACTTTAATAAATTTAAATAATTTTGGAGTTCACAAAGTGAAATTATTGATTGGTTAAATAGTTTGCATAATGGATTTACGAAAATACTTGAAAATATTTAAGAACATGTCAGCTTTGTCATTGGTATTCGAAGTGGTGATATTGTTGTAAGTCATATTGGCAAGATAACCGTCGATTGCATGTTTGGATCTAAATAATTTAAAAAATTGTTTAGGATTTACTTACATTTTTTGTTGTATGCCTGCTTAGTAAGACTTGTACTTAAAACCATAAAAAAAGAATATAAGAATGATAAATTTCATATATTATTTTGGCATTCAAAATAAAAAAAAATATATAATGAAACAACAACATATTTTTAATTATATATCTATCCTTTCTGCACATTATTTTGCATTTAAAGAAATTTATATATATATATATATATATATATATATATATATATATATATATATATATATATATATATATATATATATATATATTATATCATTGTATGTATTGTATTCATGAAGTGCTAGCAAGTCATATGAATTTGCACGAAATATTCGGTTAAGATATTCGGTTAAAATATAAAGAAAAACGAGTACGTACGAATAAAAACGTCAAAGCAAAAAATCAATTTGGCTACTTAGATTCGCATTCGTCTTCTTCTACAGTAGTAGTGACAAAGGAAAAACAAAACCTAACAAAAATTAAAATAAAAATTTGTTTAAATGCAAAATAATGTGCAACAAGGATAGATATATATAAAAAAAAATATGTTGTTGTTTCGCTTTGTACTGGCATACAATAACCAATACACATTATATATATTTTTTTGTTTTGAAAGCAATAGTAATATACGAAACTTATCATTCTTATGTACTTATTCTATGCTTTAACATGAAATTACCATTGAAATCTTTGCTGTGATGCATCAAAGACTACTTATCTGTACTAAAATGTATCTTATCATTTTAGTGTAGGCCCTAATTTTTCGAGTTTTTATATTAAGCCTTGAAGAGTGTATATACTTTGGTGTTTTGGTGAAAATGGGCACATGGTGTTCAAAGTCTGGGAATATGATCTCAAAAAATTGGTTTACATTATTGTATTTACTTATGTATTTAGAATTTTATCTCGGTTTACTGCTTCAAAATAATCTTTCAGACCACAGTAAAGTTGATCTTCTTAAAGTTTTAATATGTTGCAGGTGTTGTGATGTTTTTGGCGTATAATGTGATATTTTTAGTGTATAAGGCTTATGTCATTAGAGTACTTCCAGTTTAGAATGATACTCCGTCAGTCGATTTTTTAGAGCTTTTATCAAGTGTATGATGACATCTGTAGATATTTAAAGCGACCCTGAAATAAGCGTCTCCGTTTTAATGCGTTCTGGAGTAAAGTAGGTAGTTAAATTTACTTCGAAAGATTTGGGAACTCCGGTCCCAGAAAACTCCCAAAAAAAAAACAAACAAAAGTAGCTCGTTTGAATAATAAAGCTGTAAAGCTGAGATGATTTTGAGGCAACTGTTAAAAAATATATTTTAAGCTCCTCGATTTCCGGGAAATAAGTTGAATGTTTCCGCAAAACATTTTTATCACGAAAAATTACCAACAAAAGTTTGGGAACATTTGTAAAGGCACATAGTTAGTAGGGATCAAAAGTTTATTACAAAGGTGTACTAATATGTGGCCGTTTTTTGCCACATTTCTGCATTTTCAGTTTTCTCTGTTGATGAAATCCCGAAAGCAAATTTATACGAAACTCATTGAGCCCAAGATAATATTTACTGCTAAAAAATTATGTCTAAAAATTAATTTGAAATGATTAGTCTAGCTTTAGTTGAATAGAGGTTAAAAATCGTTAGGACCTAAAAATTAACATAAACTATTCTGATTGCATTGTTGTGGAAGATTTATCGTAAGACTACTGGTTAAACAGCCAAACCAATCATTGAACCATCTCTCAATTTGGCTATTCGGAGACTGTACTCAGTGGAAAAAAGATTTTTTAAGAAACGAAGAATATGCAAGAATGTAAGTATCGCGAGCTTATGAATGAGTATATTCAACTTGGGCACATGACAGAAATAATCAGAGATAAAGCATTCCAAAAAAGTTGTATCTTCTTACCACACCATAGAGTTTTAAAGGAGCACAGTAAAAGTACAAAGCTAAGAGTAGTGTTTGATGCTTCAGCAAAGATTGCTTCTAAGTTTTCACTAAATGTTGCTCTTTTAGTAGGACCTACGATTCAATCCAATATCTTCAAAATTTTGATACAATTTAGAAAACATGCCTTTGTGATATGCTCAGATATTGTCAAACATCTATGTATGAGCAAATAATAGTTAATGATCAGGATCAAACATATCAAGTTATTGTCTCGGTGCAGAGGACTACTACGTTCACAATGAAATCTGTGATGGCATGGACTGATTCAAAAATTGTATTGGACTGGCTGTCGTCGCATCCAAGAAAATGAATCACCTTTGTTGGTAATAGAACATCGCAAATTATGGAACACATTAGTTGTAACAACTGGCGACATGTTCCAACAAAATCCAGCTGATTGTGCCTCTCGAGTTTGTCCATTGAGTTGTTAAAAAATATTGAGTTGTGGTGGTATAGACCAGAGTAGTTGTCTAAAAATGAATCTGTTTGGCCAGAACTACCAAACTATATCAAAATCAAAGAAAAAACCCAATCAAGTCAACATGTCCAACATCAAGGTCAACATGTTAATAGCTAACATCGAAATAGATTTAATAGAAAATTTAAGTCCAGCGTTATATAGGTATGATAAGCTTTTAATGGTACTAAGTTGGATAAAAAGATTTATATTTCAACTGTAGGCAAATCGAAAGATTCAACAAATCGAATTTTTTCTGGCTTCTTGAGGGGAACTGAGTTGTATCAAAGCGGAAAAGACGACATGAAATAAACATAGCACAAGTTTTTCGCAGCAGAGGAACAGTTATTGAAAAAGGGCCAAACAATTAACCGAATCAGCAAGCTGGTTACGCTAGCCCTATTTATGGACACTGATGGAATAATACGAGTAGGAGGCAGGATCAATCAATCATCAGCATCATATGGAACTAAGCATCCGATCATTCTCCCAAATAACTCAAACAAAGTAAAAATGATTATTAGACTCGAGCACATCAAACAAGGTCATGCGGGCTTGTCACTCTTAATTAGCACGTTAAGACAAAGGTTTAGAATTCAAAAAATTAAAATAGTGACAAGAGAAATTATACGTACCTGTATCATATGCGTAAAACATACAGGCCATACAGAAACAATATATGGCCGAGTTACCAGATTACCGAGTTCACTTTAAAAAGCAATTCCTTAAGTTGGTATTGACTAATTTCAGTAAAGAGACGAAGAGACCAACGTGCGCAAAAACCATATGTAGCCTTGTTTGTGCGTACTGGTGGCAGTCTCACAGAGGTAGTTCACATAGAACTGGTGCAAAATCTAACAACGCAAGCCTTTAATCACTGAGTTAAAGCGATTTGTGGCCCGACGGGGTATAATACCAAGTAACATATTCCGATAACTTTTTGGGAGGTAGTCGTGAGCTTAAGGAAATTTAGAAAATGCTATCTAATAATCAAAACATTACATCTAAATTTCTTTTAGGTAACAAAATCAATTGGTATTTTAATCCACATTTTGCACCACATTTTGGTGGATTATAGGTGGCTGCGGTTAAATCTACAAAATTTCATCTGAAAAGAATCATTGGGTGTCAAGTTCTTACTGAAATGCAAACAGTGCTCATACAAATAGAAGCGATGTTATATTCTAGGCCAATTTGCAAGGTCACCTCTGCTAAAACTGATGGTTAACACCGTCACACTTTTTAACTGGACATGTAACGAACTATACTTCTGAGGTTGATGCCACTGATGTCAAGTAATCGATGCTCTCACGATGCAACAAGTGCAGCAAATAGGTCAACATTTATGCCATCGTTTGCACAAGGTGTATCTGGTGACACTTCGTAAATCGTAATCGAAGTGGTGCATTGGAAAAAGCAACACAAAAAATAAATCAAGTCACATTTGGCCTTATTTGTATTTCGGAAAGTGTTCATTTTGTCATCTAATGTTATTTAGAAAAATATTAAATACTTCCAACGGTGTGCAGCTTAATTCAACTGCGAGCACGAATCTTATGACGACAATGAATCCGATTAAATGCAATACAGAGTCGCATATTATGAGAATTGGTCTCGATATGGTTCGATGAATTATTTTCGAAAAATCTCAGATAAAGTTGGTTTCTTAGACTAAATTTTACTATAACAAAAAAAAAATTAGAACTAAAAAAGAGATAGTAAAATATGTACCTTCGTAGTTGTAGCAAAAAAAAGGAGTTAAAGTAAATCTACCAATTACCGACAGTATAAGAAATTAGTTCTAATTCTATTAACATAACTTCTCCAGTTTCAAAGGTTTCGAAATATCTTTTAAATTAATTTACCTTCTAATTTATCACATCTTTATTAGTAATTTAAAGATTTTGAAACCGTTAGTCTGCATTCTTATTACTGACAAATTTGATTTATTTTTGTCTAATTTTTGGCAATATTAGTATGTATTACTGGCATATTTAGAATCCTATAGCAAATATTACCAAAATTAACTTTATCATAAGATGATGTTGGCTTTGTTACTTTCAAAAATTTGAAGAAGTCGGTGGTATCAGAACGGAAGAAGTACAAATCCGACATGAATTCCTTTTTAATCGTTTCTGTCTGAAGTTATCGGAATGAATTTTAAGCAGCTGCGCAAAATCTTCTCTGTTCAACTTTAGGTTTTGCTTTAATTTTTCATGGATCGTAATATATTCTTCCATTCGGTTTCAACAATATAGACATGCTACATTTAGCGGTTGCAAACATTTTCTAATGATTGGCAGCAGTGCTATTAATATAAGTTCGTAATCTCTGCAGAATTAGGCTTAAAAAAAAGCGTCAAGTGAAAGCTGTCACCATCCAGAAACACTCAATCGTTTTTCGACTTACCGTTATCGACGGGAATTTATTTTATTATGTTTACTGAACTTCTTTAATACAATAAACTATCATAGGCTTTAGTTGTCTCGTCTACTCTGTATAAGTAATTAAATTCAAATTAAAACAAAGAATTTCCAACTATCAGGACTGGCAAGTTTAAAACATTTTTATTTAAAACAATGTTTAAAACATGTTCGATGTTTTAAACTTAAAAACATTAAAACATTTCAAATATATGTTTTAAACATGTTTTTTTTTATACTTTATTGAGCCGAATTTAAGCTTAATCTCTCAAAACCGCGGGTCTGTTATATTGGCAAAAACAGTGAGTCGGAGTGAGTGCTTCTTGCATTGTTTTGTTGCAACCTTGTAAATCGGATACTTAAGAGTTTTTTTCGCTGTTTTGGGCAAGCTGAATCCACATCTCACCGATTGTGCATTTGTCTTTTTGGGCTTGATCAAGAGCACGGAAGTTTTGTTAGAAAATGCTCCGTCATTATCTTTAAGGCCGAATTATTTATGTTAGATGATATTGAAGGTCGATACTTGTTGGATTTAAGGAACAAACTTTTATTAAAATTTTTCAAATTTTATGGTTAAATAATTCGTTGTATGATTTCATATAGTCAACTAAAGTGTTTCAGCGCATATCACTTGGTAATTCAAGAGTTTTGCCACCTGCTTGCTTATACTTCGCAGCTCTTTATTATCTGTTTTACGTGATTTCATTATCTGTTTTACGTGTTTTTTAACATCTTTGACTTCCATGTCATGAGCAAGCATATTTAAAAAAATGTCAGAACAACCTTAAGTTATTATAACGCAGTTTTCAAAGCTCTCATATTCGCTGCGTTGCTAACTAAACTTTTAACTAAGCAGTCAAACTCATTGAAACTTTTTTCATGCCAATGTGGCCAGCCAAATTAAAAACTGGAAGTGGGGCTTTTAATCACAGCAAGCAAAGAATCAACCATGTATGTTCGTTACTAGGTAAAATCACACTAAAAAGAAAGAACTAGCATTTTCAGCGATATTTTATTTAATGTATAACTGTACTGCCGTAATACAGATATTCATCTTAGCTGGAAAACATGACTTTTGAGGAAATTGAAGTTTAAATTTGCAAACTAGTTTTGCATAAAATTCATTCAAAAAAAAAATATGTAAATCATGCAATAGTTTTGTGATATTAACCATGATAATAAGTACAACAATATTGCCGCATAAAAACTTAAAATAATGTTGTTTTTTATAAAAAAAATAAGTTTTGTCTAACACAAGGGATAAAAAATATTCCTTATTGATATCACAAAATAAATTGACAATAAGTTTTTACTGGCGCAGCATTTATACCTTCCTTACCTTCCTCATAAGTCGTTTATGGTTCTTTAATATTAATAATTTTCTTTTAAATATTGTATTATTTTTGTAAGATACGGGTTTTTTCTGTTAATTAGTTAGTTTAGTTTAAATCCATCAATGGGAAATATCACTTAGGTCAGTTTTACAAAATAGTCAATTTGCCTTAAGTGCAATTTATACTAGTTCAAATTAAGCAATTAAGCCTTAACTAACACATTTGAAATACGCCTTATCTGAAAATTATATAAGGTTTTTCTGATTAAATTTTTTTAGTTAATTTATTCTAAAATCGATCAAGCTTCGTTTTCTATTAGAATGAAATAGCCACAACCTAGTTCGGTTAATTAGAGATTTCCTGAATACATTTTTAATTTTTTTATAAATTAAAATGATCATAAAGCATATAAGAATATCTATCGAATTGTATTTATAACTCAATTTGGCCATTAATGTAGATAAGGTGAACATCGGCAGTGTAGTTATTAAGTAAGGCCCATATTATACCGTATTTCCATGTGATTATGTAATATGGCCCTTATATAGTTTTATCGTTTAGTCAAAAATAGAGCAACCAAGATAATTTTCTAGCGAAATGAATTTTGAATTTGATAACGTTAAAATGCATTTTTCTTAATACCGGCACATTTTACACTAATTTTCGTCATACCACTTTTTTTGTACTTAAAACTGACATTGCAAAAATCTAAAACTCTGGATTTTTGTAAAAACTCGATCTGCTTGAAATTAGCCAAAGTTCAATAATGTTAGTAAAATTAAAACTAAAGTCAAAGCTGGGTATTTAAATATTTTATATCCAATAATTCGATGTTCATTTTTTCGTGAACTCAATATGAACGCCAAATTAGCACTTTTCGAGCACTTAATCGTACAACAAAGTGAAAGTCATCCGTTTTATAACGATAGTTCGATACTCTCCGTTGACCGAAACATTTATTAAACAGAAAGTTATCTCTCCGTTATTATTCATACGTCTTTGTAGTTCAATTTATAAGACGAAGATTATGAATTGAAGGTATTTTTTGAGAGATATTTTTGATCTTAATTATGAGGATAAAATATAGATTTATTCAACTTAAAGCACTCCAAACAATCCAAAATTAAAAGTAATTTTGCAATGGAAACATTATAATTTGCATGACCCAGGAATTCAATTTCTTCTGAGCGTATTAAAGGAATCAGATTAGAACCAATTGAAAACTACTTGTCTTCCATTTTATTTTACAAATCTTGCATCAAACCATTAGAATACATTAGGAGACTCTGTGCTTGATTAGAGAATTTAGTTTTACATTTTTTTTTTATATCGGACTGAACATATTTTATTTCAAGACACCTTTTGTAGCATAGTTTTTCAAAAATGTTTAAATATTTATTTCAATAAAAAAACTTTTTAGAACAAAAGTTACACGTTAAAGGTTATTTTTACCAACAAAATCAGTATTGACAAATATTCCAGAGATATTAAAATGAATTTTAAAATTGTTGATTACTTAACCAATATCAAGAATAATTATGATGATATTCTAGCAAAGTTCAATGTTCCATTCATTTGTACAACAAGTAATAGTGTCATGTCATAAATCGAGTGTCGCGTCAAATCGCAAATTAACGACCACCCATTAAATTAATTATGCTCGCCTAAAATAAATGCATACAACATACTTGTTAACACTTTATAATATGCTCAAACCATCCAATTTCTTCGCCATTGACTGTTGTATCTATATCTGTTCGTATATATACAAAATAAATGTCATATATCACAGATTTTACGATGATTTTATTTTTATGTGTGACAAAAAAAAATAAATTAATGATCATATGAAACGTTCATAAAATATATTATAGCAAGATTATGGCAAGCAGAAATACAAAAACAAAAATTAAATTACATAAATGTTTTTTCAACTCATCTCACTCATCATTATCATCATCGTGTCGCAAAATATATCCAAGAGACATATCAAAAAACATTATTTATGTGCATATATATATATATATATATATATATATATATATATATATATATATATATATATATATATATATATATATATATATATATATATATATATATATATATATATATATATATATATATATATATATATACATACATAAGTATATGATTTATGTTCACACAAATTAATCAAAATGTAATGTGCTACAGCATAATGATGATATCCGATTTGATAAAAGATAATCGAAGTCATTATGATTTTTAATTGATTTCATTAAACTTAAACAAAAAATTTGTACTTCTTACATATAATCTCATTATAGATATATATATGTGTGTGTGTGTGTATAAACTTAAGGAGAATATTTGGATAAGATAATGAAATAACATAATAATAAAAAAAAAAGTTTTCCAAATCCTTTTTTCTATTTGACTTTAATTACTGATTTATGTTTTATTTTTTACAACGATAGTTGCATAAATTTATGTTTATCAAGGATATATGATTATCATGTATAGCAACTCTCTATGTAATGCACACAGACTATATATAGACTCTAGAGACTGTTGAAAAATGTAATTAAGTTGCTTTTGTTGTTTTTGCTAGTTATGTTTTTTTGTAGACACTATCGATTTGAAAAATTTGAATTAACAACTTGTGATGAAATTATAGAGTGGTGGCGGAATACATTGGGGAAATTTTACACTTAATCGTCATTAACTAGGTGTTTCTCAACTTTTTGTATCCATAAAATAACTCCCACGATAAAAATGATGTAATTTTTAATTAGTTTTGCATACTTTCCAGGTGGAAAATTTGATTTTTTTTATTAACTTGTAAGTTAAATCACAAAAAACAAAGTGTTTCGCTACGCCATTTCTGAGTTTTCAAAATTTTAAATTTTTATTGTAAAGTGCAAAATTGTTTCCTACATAAGGATAACAGCAACGACTAAGATTTACTATCGCAGCATAGCCTTCCTTTGCACACCTAATAAATTACTGTCATATATAATATTGGGGGAAATCACACCACTGGTGGACGAAATTGTAGGTGACTCGCAAGGGGATTTCATCCCAATCGGTCAGACACTAATCAAATTTTTTCGCTGAGAATTATACTTTTTCGTGACGTACAAAATTTTAAAATTTAAATGAGTTAAAGGTAAAAAAATTTCTTAGCACGAAAATTAAAAGAAATAATTGTTAAACTGCCAAAATTCATCATCAATTACAAGAACATATAATTAATATAGATTTGGTGATTCAATCAAAAGTAACTGTAAAATGACACACCAATACTCTGAACACACACAACACTGTAAAATGTAGATAAATAACAGATAAAAAAAATATTGTTTAACACCAAAATTAAATGAAATAACCTTTATACTGATAAAATACGTTCATTTTATAAACTGAGTTAGTAAAAATTTATCCAATTCAGCTGTTTTTCTTTCTTATGAATCCCACCTCCGGGAAATGGTCATGATGACATTAATTCTTCATTTAATTAGATTTCTTTATCTTATAATTGATTAAAAACTGTTGAAGTGAAATAAATTATAAATTAAACCATGTACCATTACACCACAAAATTATCACTGTCAATAAAAATTAGATTTTATTACTAGAAAGTGTTGTTCGTATTCGTTAATTAACTAAACCTTCACTATTTTTTCGCATGATTTCGTATAGTGAAAATATATAATTACCACATCTGAGTACATAGTAGGTACCTTTACTGCACTTACATTATTTCTCTTCATTATTTCAATCCACCAATGATTTCATCTTATACATATATCAACAATGGAATAGAATCCCCTGTGTGCACAAGATATATTTATACGCGGTACGTGTATTTTATTATATACGAATATTATACTCGTAAAATAATAAAAATCGACCTCTTTAAAATTTGTCATCGTCTCTTCTCGTCGTTTCGTTAGCATAGCAATTCACCTGTAAATTAAAGGATATAAATATTCTCGAAATGTTTTTCTTTCGAAATTGTTCAACGAGGATATATTATTTTTTGGTAAAGTGATAAATAGGGGGGAAATATAATATTATTATATTGTGTACCGAGTAAAACCCTCATCATCATCATAAACACTTAACCCTTCTTTTTTTTTAAAGGTTTTGTGCGTATATATGTTTTGTTACCTTAATACATACGTTTCGTGTGCGAAACGTAAATTTTATTTGTTTCCATATTTCATTTCTGTAAGATGGTTGTTGCGTTAACTGAAAAAAAACAAACCAGAATTTCTATTTTATCAAAGTGATATAATATATGTGTAAAGAGTGATTCAGTTGGAGGTTAAGATATATTATTTTTGATTGTATAATTATATATAGAGTAGTTTTGCAGCCACTGCGGTTTATTTTTCTTTGATCTATTTTCGTAGAATTGTTAGAGCTCAGCTTCTATGTTACTCTCTGGAAGAGATCATTTTAATTACAATCTTTAAGACGATTTTCTAATTATTTACTCTCATGACCTTGTTGTGTTTAGGCATGCATTTTACTTATACTATATTTTTATTATGTTGGCGTTAAATTTCTTGGCTTCAAATAAACTCAGACTTCGTTTTTGTAACATATCGGCAATTCTTTGTTCATAAAGTAATTGCAATGACATATTTAGTTAGTTAAACGGTTATTTCATTTAAGTTTGGTGTTAAATAATATTTTTGAATATGTAATTTAAATAGTTTTTTTTCTATCATTTTAAGCAGTTTTTGGTTCAATTATATTTGGTTCGTCATTCCATCCCTTGTTTGTTGATGCCTTTTTTAAATCGTTGGAGCTCCCTTAGGAAATAATTTTATAACACCTCATATTTTTTATCTAATGCTCCTTTGTTTTGTTCCCTTTCAATTTTTTTCTTTGCTTTTAATTTCAACAATGCAGCTTTATTTTCGTGGCGCATATGTTTATAACCAGACATTTGATATTTGTTTATGGACATATGATATTTGTAAAATTATGTCGCGTTAGTTATGCAAGCTATGGGTGCAAGTCGCAAAAAAAAAAATTTATAATATATAAACTGAGTCGCGGTGGCGTTTTTCCCTAATTTCAACTAATTATAGAATATTTATTTGGCCAACATGCTATCGAAACCATTCGTTTATAATCTTAAAAATCCCTTGTGCCTTTTAGCTTTCGTTTTTTAGTTAAGAAATTATTTTTACTACTTTTTGCAACCCTCTGGACATGTGATTTTACCCCTTTACCCATTGGAGAGTTTTGATCATCTTAACTTTCACTTCAAATACTGCTTTAAGTTTTTGTTCTACCAGTCGTCGTTCGTTGTATGTCGTTTGCCAGTTCTGTTCATCAACAAATGTTGCTCCCGAGTGGCCTTCGGATGGGAACTTGGTCCTTAGGATGGAAAGGCAAAATAAAATTTGTAAAACCTGTTGATTCGAGAGGAAATGTCCTCGAGTCTTCTTAATTGTTCATTTAACTATTATTAAACCCAAATCATCATGACTATATAGAATTTTGTAAAAAATTTGCTCACACAACGACGCTTTATTCTTTGCATCGGTGAAAGCAAAAATGTTTGTCTTTTGTGGAGGAAGACCATATGTGTTTAAGATTCATGGTAAAGTTTTATTTTAGAACAAGCCAGATGTAAGCGGTAAATGGACTGTCTCTACAAAACACCCAACCTTACGTCGTTGACTACACACAGCTCAAATTTTTTATCCTATGTCGTATTCATTATTGAATCAATATGACAAAGATAGCAGACAAGATTTATGCGTTAAGCTACCAACGTACAGTAGGTCACTTCACAAACTGCGATCAAGGACTTACGCAACATTGGACTGTCGAATCTTATCTGCGAGTGGAATCTGATAATTTAAATTTTGTTCGTCAACTCATCAGTTGTAATTACGAACCGACTTTTATCTATGACTTGCCGGCCATATTGAAAATGTGGCACAAAACCTTAGTCTTTTGATTTTGCCGTTAACATTTAAAGGTTCACCACGAAATATTAAGAGGCGATGCGTTGTTGTAATGACAACTGTTACAAAACACGACTCAAATTTATATTCAGTTTTTCCAAGTGTAAAGTATCTTAAAACTTTCGTTCCAATCATTGAATACCAAAAGCGAGAATTGCCTCATTCGAATCTTAATAATCATACGATCAGAGGAGAAACTCAAGCAAGCACAGAGTGCTTCGACCTAATTGTGTTACCGAATTGTGACACTAACAGTACATTTCCCAAATCAGCAGCAAGACTCATGTTTCAAATAAGGCTAGAACTTGGTTCGAAACTGAACGCAAACGATGCGAAGACGATGATTTTCAATCACCCCGGCATACGCAATTACCATAAATAAGTAACTGGATCGATCCTTTGACCATGATGGAATGTAACTTCATCTGGCGGTATTTTCACCTTACAAACACTATGTCGCTCTTTCTCGTTCAAGAAACTCTCGAAACGCTTTACTTTAACTTCTTATACTTTATTTTTTAAGACTTCTGCCAGTGATTTATTCTTCTGGTAAATTTGCCCTGACTTATTGGTTGTTTTTTGCACGCATTCGTCTACATGTAGCGCATTTTCGTAGTAAATGTCTAAGTATATGGTTAGATGCTATTAATTATTATTTTGATATTGTTGCTTGATTTGGAACCAACCAAGCAATAAGAGTTGCTGCCTTTTAATACAAAACTGTGTTTGCGCTGATAATTGATTTTGATCTCTTGAACACATTTTAAGCATACATTTGTCGCATCTCTCAAATCTTGAACGGGAGGAACACCAAATTTTTCTTCTGCTTATAACTGTAAATTTACCAGAATATATAAGCTAGAACTCTTCGCAGTTTTGAAAACTAGGACATTTTTGAAATTTTTGACCAATCATCCCCGTGTCAATTGTAGTAGGCCAGGTTGCCAATTGGTGTGATTTTAGCTGTTAAAACAAAAACAAAATCTGCATCTATAGCTAGTTGTAACAGACAATGGCCATTTGTTACTGGTTTCTCACAGCCATATTAAACGTTTCTACTACAGTTGGGATTTTACGAGTGCTGCGGGTTGTAATGATCTCGATGTCGGAACAACAGGATTTTCTTCAACTGCTACGTAGTTCCAAATGACCGAAGTTGTGTTTTCATGAAGTTTACAGCTTCATTGGCCACAAAAGTTTTCCATCTTGACGGATAATCACACAACTAAAACTATTTTGGATTCTTACCAAGTGTACAGTTTAGCCTTTTCAGTAATAACAGCCATTAAGGTTTTCAACAGACTTGCCAATAAAATCGCTATATACAGCTCAAACCTGGGTAAAGTGATTTGTTTGATTGGTGCTACTTTGATTTCCGTTGGTCCGATTTTAGTATGCATCTGTTCATTTTCATCAACTGACCTTAGATAAACTACAGCTACATAAGCTCTGTCAATCCTTTTTAAATTTTGACATCCTTTCTTTTGGATCATTACATTTTTTGAACAATAATGTAACTGCATTTTTTACCAGTGAGGTATTTTTGAACTGCAAGCTCTCGAAAATTCACCTCTGATTCTAACATCCAAACTATTATTAAAAAGCTTTCTCATGTTACGTTTAAAAATATTAAAGCTATCGATCAATAATCAGTTTAAAACCCCTAACCAGTTTAAAAGCTCAATAAGTTCATAAATTGAAAATTTAAGGCTTCATCAGCTAATTAATTACAATAAAGCTTTTACATCCAACAAAACTTGTATAACTTAATTTAGCACTTGTGGTAAAGTTAAGTGTCCAAGCACCACAAAATTGTCTATTCCGTCTATTTATTTTTTTGGTTTGAAACTTTCGTTACTGTCATCTATCATTTCAAACAGATTTCATTTATTGGTCACATTATAAATTAATCAATAGCCGATTTATCATTAAAAAGCTCTCTTATTAGATTTCGAAATATAAAAGCTTTTGGCTAATATAAATTACGCCAATGTTTACTTGTTCAATAACCTAGCAATTTTTAATCATATTGAGTCAATAACTTAATTTTTGCTGAAGTTTTATCTAAAAAATCTCTCCAGCTTACTAAAGTTCAATAAATTCAGAAAAAATCAGGCTACACCAGTGAATTAAATGTTAATTAATGAAAGCTTTTACGTCCACAGAAGTAAAGTATGAAAGTTTTTAACTAATACAACTTGTGGCAATGTTAAGGCGTCTAAGCACTACACCACTTTTTCCACTTTTTTGCTAAATTTTCAAGCTTTCGTTATTATTATTTGCCATCTAGAAATGATAATATAATGCCCAAAGCTCTCGACAATTAACTACAGATTTATGATTATGGTCGGATTGAGTTAAAAGTTCTCAGGAAACCAATTGAAGATCATAAAGTTTATCTGCATCCCATCACTGATCAAAATGCAATTTAAACCATGGCTCAACATAAATGTGAGGCCTTAAAAATTTCTCACAAAAACCTAATAAATAGTAAAATTTGGGGAATTTCGAAGAATTTTTGGAATTTTTTTTTTTGTAATTCTAAACTTCGACAAACAACCGAATCAAATCACTCTTTATTTATATATAAACGAAATGAAATATAGTGGAATGTTTTTATGACGTTTCATTTCTATCGAGTTATATAGTTATGACACAATATAGATAGCATCAATAATAAAAAATCTTATTCACACGAGGATTCAAGAAATATGTATAGTATATTTTACCTGTCATAAAACACCTCACGAATAATTAAATGGTTTCTCCGTACTCACGTCTTCACATTATATTCGGGTTGACTTAAATATTTAATTAAATCACAAAATGTTTATACTTAAGTTATGTCTTCCATTTTTATAATATAAACACACTGCGGCGAGTTTTGTTTTTTTCTAAATGCCAGCAAATATTTATGTCATTAAGTCTGCCATATATGTACATATATAAATAATGGCGATAAACTGTATGAAGACAAACAAGCATTTCACATTGCTATATTGTTGTTGGTTGGTGTACCTTTCTCATTTCTGTGTGAGAAAATCATGTGCTTCATTTTTTTTTCGTGGGCAAGTCATTGATCTTCCACCGTATACAAAATACCTTATAAAATATATCATCGTACACCGTAAAAAAAATCCAAATGTCAATATAATATTTATTTTTGTGTATAATTTCAAATTCATCAATCAAACAAATCAAATCAAATCAAACCAAACAAAAAAAAAAAAAAAAATTAAAATTAAAAATAAGTTTTTGTACACAAGTTAATTACGAATTTTAAACGAATATTTTATCTAATCTTATTCAAATAATATTTAATTAAAAATTAAATTTTCTATATTTTCGTTTCTATATATAAACATACATGTATATAGTCGAACATACATGTTTAACATATTTTATTGCTAATTAATACGTCTCTACATAATATATAAGAGGGAAATGTTTATTATTTTTTTTCCAAAATTATCATGTCGTATTAATTAATTATGTTTTGAGTATGTACATATACATGTAGGGATTAAAACATACAAACAAAATGTCAGTTTAAATTAGACAACGGTCTTAGAAGCGTCGAGAAACTAATAAACCGCCTTTAACATGTCATACAAAGTGATTGAGCGCACTAAATATTTTTACGTTTACTTATATTACAAGCAATTTTACACCAATCCGCGCCGTTCAACAAACGATTATGAAATGTTTTACAATTTTTATCGATTTATTGTATGTTGTTTGCATCATATACATTGTAAAAAAAAATTCATGTGATAACGTATAAATGTCAACAATTGTTTATAAATCATCCATCGACGGAAAGTGTGAATTAAATATGTCAATTTATGACAACTTTGTTGTGACACATTTATTTAAATTCGGATATAGTATAAAATCGTATAGTGTTTTATGGCCTATAGTTACTGAGAAAATGACAAGTAATCAATTTTTTAGCAATAGCTCACATTTTTATTATACAGGAAATGCTTAATCAAATTTCCTGTTAATAAAAACAATCCGCATGTGTATTGGCATGTTAAAAAAAATTTAAGGTTTAAACAGTTGACTTTGAGACGGCTAATTGCCTTGATACATTTTTGATTTATCATCACTTCTATCGGGGCTTTTTTTATGCATATTTTTCTAAATAGGCCGTACATATTTTAGTTTTTCCGAACAAATCATTAATAAAAAAAAATTATTTATCACTAAAATCAAGTGAAATCACAGTTAAACTGATAAAGTACATCATTATAATTACAAGCAAATCTAATTAATATATTGTGAATTTTTTCTCGGCAGAACTCAGCGTCACTCAAACCACAAGAAAACCACCCTGGTTCCAAGAAAAAAACAATCCCATTCAAAAGATTTAAACTAAAAATTATTTTCACCCACATAACAAAACAGAACTGAAATCATTAACACATTAAAACCATATCCAACTGAACCAAACTATGACGACACCCAACTAGACAAGACTTATGCAAAATTGGCTAGGGTGTCAGCCTCATTTTCAGACACAATTACCATAAAAGAAAAACAATTTTTTATTGTAATAACACGTAACCGCATAGGTGACCGCCCAGCCACCCCTTACAAATACCATCAAGCCAAGTGTCATAAGATACAGCCACTAACCTCAACAATTTAGATTACAAAACGAAACTCCTTTGCAAAATAAAAATAAATTAAATTGTCTGCCACCCAAAATCAAAAAACCTCAAATTTAAACCTTATCTGGGCTCCACCGAGCAAAAATCTATAACATAATTTATCAAAAAAAAAAAAAAAACAAGAATATCAAATATAATCTTATTGATATATTTTTCAATCCACACGAAACTCCAACATGTAAAAAAAGAATTATTAAACACTAAAATTAAACGAAACAATCGTTAAACTGACAAAATACGTCCACTTCGTGTTTCCCCAATTTTGTTTGTTTCCAAATTCGTCCAGTTGAAAATTTCCAAGTTATCTGAATTTTAGTTGGTGAAATGTGTAATTGCTATGACGTGTTGTAGTTTTTGGACTCTGATTAAAACTTGGACTTACATCAGCAACAGTTTTTTTAAACATATTTACCGAAACAGTTTCACAAATTTTTCGATCAAAATTTACCGATAATTTCCTGTTTTATATTCGATACAGAATATTCTTACAACTTTTGCAAAATTTCTGAAAATATCAAGAATTGTAATCTGTCAAATAAAATATAGTACTCTTGTACAAAAAATTTAAATTGCGACAAATTAACGAAATACTAACCTTGGAACTCCCTTAATAAAAATTCAATATCATTTATCATTTATAATCAAAATATATAAAAGGGAACCTAATTGATTGTACCTTGGGAATATTTGACGTCACAGTAATCATTGAGACCAAATTACCAATCATGACAAATTGAGTTCTTTATTGTAAATGTGATTTAGTCCGCCTAATTGGTATCATACTACAATATAGCGACCCCAATTTAACGAATAGTAATTTATGATCTAGAACCTGAACTTTACTCTGTCATTTTAAAACAGGAATTCTAGTCGATATACCTAGCTTGAAATATTTTCTCAAGAAAACAAAAAGATTAAAATTATTTTCAGAAGTATTTCAAACTCATATGGGTGTTGTCAGTACGGTTTTTCTTGTTTGTAATTTTCACGATGCAAGACGATGAGAAGTATTTTTCTCCCCGTTAGCGGTGACCGTATTCTAGAAGGAGAAAAACCAAATGCACACCACACAAAATTGCAAAATTTTTTGGATTCTAAACTCCCCAAATGTAATAAGTATATTTGTGGAAAATTTAACTCTTCGAGAATCAAATGCGTTAGACTGGATTTCCCATAGGTGATATTATGGGATGTGTCATATTATATGGTGCAGCTCTGTTTTCGGAACTTTCGCCTAGTCAACGTAAGCCATTTTCATCTATAAATGAATTTAATGAGTCCAGATTGTTAGATCTATTGGCTAAAAAAATCTGCAGGATTTTTACGTGTCTCCAATGGCTTGACAATTCTATAGTATAGGACCGGTGCGTACGTACTTTTGTTGGCGTCGCAGAACCCGTGGTTATAATCCTTGGATTGGATACGAAATTGTATGAACCTGAGGATGGGAAGATGCTCAGCTTTTTTGATTTCTGATTGGTTGAATTATGTCCCAGTGCTGTTTCTGGATAGCTGGCAATATTTCATACCATTTTAAATTTAGAACCCATAGTTTCTGCATACATTTTTTTACCTTTACAACGATAGGTACTAGCCACCCAAGTAGATCCAATTTTCTTAATATTTGCATGAGTTCTATAAGCGATGACTTAAACGTAAGTTTGTCGTGTCGTTGATTCCAACTAACGCCTAATGATTTTTGATGATGAGTGAGAATTTATCCGCTATATCGCTGATTTCTTTGACGTTGTTTTTTTCTTGTGGGTTTTGTGAACCCCATATTGTTTTAAGATTTTAGCACTAATATATCTCGTTAGTTGTAAGCCTTTTTCCATGTTTTGAAGTCGCTGGATGGCTATGTTTAGTGTGTTGCTTAGGTCATTTGGTGGTTCTTTGAACGGTGACTGTGAAGAATCTACCATTCGCATTCCTAGGTTGTTTATTTTTTTAATATTGTTCGCATTGTTCTTGTGGTAACAAATTGCTGCCCACACTAATCGATTCAATTTCCCAGAACTTTTTTAAGGTTACATCTAAATTGATTTTTGCTTCTGACTCATTTGTAACTAAGAATACGGAAGATTTTTGACTATCTTGGCAAAAACCAGATACTACACAGCCGAACATTGCGTTTTGAAGACTTGGATTATCTGACTTAAGTTAGATTCTTTCATCGGACAAGATTTAAAAAAAGTGACCTGCTCTTATTAATAAATCGACTACTGATTAAACTCAAAGTCAGCTAATTGGACCTTCGCTCATACATCATTTGGAATCTCGACAATTGCTTGTGCTGGTAAATAAGAAGTAATTATTGATAATACTAAAACATTATCTCAGCCTCTCGTATACCCAGCCATTTACTAGACCATTTACTTATATTCTTGAGTTACACCTTTTAAACTTTAAACGTTGCACACATTCTTCAGTAATAAAACTTGCTTGGGAGCCCAAGCCTAGCAAAATGGATTGAAACTGGATTACATCAAGATCACTGCAATTTTTTATTAATAAATTCAATTTTGTAATTGCAGCTATCGTGGAAGTTGAAGCTGAAATATCGAACTTGGTCATGTGAAGAAGCGTGTGGTGTTTGCCTAGGCAGGTTTGACATCTACGCTTTAAAGTGCATTTAAAGATTGCATGGCTGGTACTCAAGCAGTTGAAACACCTTCGCGTATTCTGAATCCACTCCTTCCACTTGGCTATATCTAAGCTGTTGAATCCAGTACTTAACTAACGTGTCTATTCAAGTTTGCAAGAATTTACAAAAAATCCTCTGAACTTGGATTTCCTTCCTTTGGTAAAGTTTCTACCAAGGAGCATTTACTTTTATTATCCAACTTGCTCATCAATATATAGATCAGCTTCAGCCGTTGAACCAAAGGTCTTTAGGCCTCGTACGACCTCATCTGCTAAATCTAATATAATTTTAGCGGCATTTGCGTTATGTATAGAGGTGAATGCTCCATGGACTTTCAGTCATATCGATCTCCCAGCTTATTTAGTGTAGGGCCTCTAAATAATGCCGCTGCTTCACTCTTTAAGGTAATGGAATTTCTGTACGGGACTGACCGATACCGAGTTTTTGTAAAAAGCAAGTCAAAGAATGACTACCATTTCTGTGTAATCACCGGCAAATGGAAAAATACTTAGCATAGGCAGTTTAACTTCAACTTGGCTAGTATTTAAGATCGAATCATTCACATTCTGAGATTTATCACATTCTGATCTTGTAAAAGTTTTTATTTGCAGTGAAATAATCTATACCTTAATAAATAAGTTATTAGGTCTGAAAAAAATAAAAAAAACACAGCAATATTGATTACTGGAATCGATTGGCTAGATATTACGCAATTTCATTCTATATTTGAAAATGTCGGAAAAGGAGTCATGAACTAGTCTAATCCAACTCGATCTACGTCCTTCCGAAGAAAATAGTTCAAGTAGATTTATTGTTAGTATCATTCCAACGAACATCGATTTACCGATTTCATCACCACACTCTTCATATATGATATAAATCTTCCATTTCTGTCGTTATCTATATGATGTCGGGTTCATGATGCCAGAGAATACCGGTAATTTTGACGGTTGTCAAAAGCGTTCTATAAAAAAGTGGTGTAATAAAATATTCATGTTATTTTGAACAGTTAAAAGGAAGCTATATAGAGAACCCCAATTCAATTATAAAATCAAAACGATTTAGAAAGTAGTTCTTGCCAGGATTGATAAATAATATGTTTATAATAAAATGTATCTTAAAAAATTAAAACGTACGCTGAACACCCATCTGATAATCAAATTATACATTTCAATATACTCAAAAACACAAAACTCTTAAATCTATATAAAAATGATTCAAAAAAATTATTTAACACTAAAATTAAATGAAATAACCGATAAACCTTCAAAATACGTCATTGTAATTACAAAAAATAAAATTAATACATATAAAAATCACACAAAACTCTAAAATTTAAATAACCGACTTAAAATAATAAGAAACCTACACCTGCACCATGTCAGCTTTGATAGTTTTTTATCATGTCTGTTTTTTTATATTTTTTTTAATAATTTAATTTGAATTTCGAATTTCCGATTATATACCAGAATCAATGATCGGAAAGTCAATTTGATTTGCCAACGATTTTATGACTATTTGTTGGCGGGTTGTTTGAAATTTTTGTTTTATTTCCGGTACCATATAAGTATGGGAGTTTTTAATTTTTTTATGGCCTCTTTTTATTCGCTTAGTGATATGATATAAAAAATTCTCAAAACTAAAAACTATCCATTGCTAAAATTCGATATTCGCAAAGAATATTGGTTGAATATGGGTTCCGAAGTATCTAAAACTCGTCACTCTTTTAAATATATATGGTCACCACTACTAAAATCCATTAAGTCTTGGCTCTAAAACCAAGACAATTATATATGCTTTGATTTGGGCTCATTGATTGTGAGATAAATACTTTTTTAACATCGTTGCCATTCTTATAGGTTAGTTAACTAGAATCAACCGTAAAATAAAGTTTTTATCCTAAAATTCCAAATGCTATATGCCTAGAAAACTAAGTTATTCAACATTCAAATTTGGGTTTTACTAACGACATCTGAAGATTGCATTCTCGGTTTTATATTCTCTGATGTGTGCGCTAAATAATTTGCAAACCTATTCTGATCACTTTAAAAACGAAACTCAGAAACGATACTTCAAAAAATTCACTTTACATAAGCTCATTATATAATTTTTTTAAAATGGTTGGGAAAACATGTAATTGATCGATTTAGAAATTTTAATCAATTTCAAGTAGCATTCCACCTTTAAAAATAAATAACATTAATCTTAAGAATATTTAATTTAATTTCAATTTAACTGCCATTGTTTAGTAACGATTTTCTATATTTTCTATACCTAAACTTGAATTTTATTAGTATATTGGAACAACGGAGGGAATCATCCACCAGAGTACAAATAGAAAAAAAAATATTCGAACGCGATAACAAATACAAAAAATTTTCTATTTGTAAATAAAAACAATTTTATAATGTAAATTTTCTTCATTTTATTTTATCATTTTCATTTATCTCTCGTCTTATCATACACCATCTATACATAGGAGTATATGTACTTTTGTATATATAAACCGACTCGTGGATAATCGATACGTATGTGTATAGTGATTGTGTATATCTGAGCGAAAGCATAGCGAAACATAAAATAAATAAATTTATTTTTATATTAAGATAATGGATATTACATCATCAGCATTATAATCATTATCGCGGGCGTGGAAAATGTAATAGAAAATTGGTGTGAACTAAAATCAAAATACCATTACGTACTTATATATAGTTGATATAATTTATTTTATAAGCAACTACTTATACGATATTATTAAAAAATAAAACAATCAACAGTGTTGGGCGACCCATCCCATTTCGACCTATATTACAGCGACACAACACATCTTTTTGTAATGCAGTCAAGCGCTTAATGAACAGATCCGAGTAATGCATGAATGACATTCACACAATATAAAATAACGCCACACCCGGCATGGTTATATATATATATATATATATATATATATATATATATATATATATATATATATGTTTATATATATATATATATATATATATATATATATATATATATATATATATATATATTTATAGATTATAGTTTAAAAATATTAACTAAAAAAACGTTTCCCGCGTTTACTAAAAATCGTTTATATAGCTATAAAAGAAATTTTATTTGCGACTTATTGTTGCAAATCTCTTAGGTACAGAATTATACCCAAATTCGGTTTTTATGAAAACTTTTTTGACGTGAATTTGATTTAAAGAGATTCCAAACAAATATTGCATTAAATTTTTACGCGATTTGAGTGGATTTAACGAAATTAAAATCTTAAGCTTAAAAGATCAAAAGTTTAATTTTTTTCGTTTGATATTTTGCAAATATCAGACCAGAAAAATAAGAAATTTCATTTTTCTGCCAGTACAGGATGGATATCAGGTTTTCAAAAAAGACAAGTGCTTTATAACTTTAAAATTAAAGGTGAATTACCATCTGCATGTGCTAAACAATTTACCGCAAAACTATGGCTAAAACTATTTGTGGCTATTCTCCGGATCAGGCATGGAATTCAGAACAAACAGGCCATTTCTGGAATCGAATGCCTACCCTAAATATTGCCTAAATACCTGTGCACTGGGCGGTTTAATGGTTTCTTAATTTTGTTTTCTGCCTTCAAATACAACTTCGTTAATATAGGCGCTAGATCAAGGAAATATTCAGATACTTTTTAGATAAAATAACGAATGATAAAAAGTTAAATGTTGCAGATGCGTGGGAGCGATATCGGAATTAAAAAAAAATGTTAAACGCTTGTTGCGGAGATGAGTTTGGCCAAAATATTTTTCAAATAACACTCATGTGTTTTCTTATAGGGTTTTTTAATAAAAGCTTTAGCTCATGAAATAGGTGAAGACGGCAATATTTTTTATTCACCTTATTTTAGCTGACATTTTTAAAGTAGAATCAATCCCATTCTTTAATATAAATGTACTCTATCAATTTTTACCCGATTTTTATTTAACGCGAATTCCCGCGGTACGTGTAGAAAATATTGTCAAAAAAGATGGCTACTTTTGGTTTGTTCATTATTGTTCCGTCCTGAGGGAGGATCTTTACATTATCATAAGGTAATATTGGCTTTGTTACTTACAAAACTTTGAAATATCCGTTGATGTCAGAACTAAAGAGGTATAAAAACCCGACATTCAGTATTGATTTACAATCGTTTCTGCTTTAAGTTCACGATTGGAATAAGTTTTAAGCAGAGGCACAAAATCTTCCCTGCTTAAGTTAAGATTTTTGCTTTAATTTTCCAGGACCGAAATATATTATTCCAATCGGGTTTAACTAGATAGACATATGCTACATCCAGCGATTGCAATAAATGTGTAGTGTTTTGGAGCAGTACTATCAATATAATTTTGTGATCTCTGCATAATTCGGCTAAATAAAGCGTCAAGTGGAAGCTGAGACCATCCAAAAAAAGCAAATTGGAAATTTGAGCTGATTTTACAAGCCACTGATAAAAAATATTTGCTATATACGTTTACAAAAAAATTAGCAAATCATCCATCGGCTTTCCGTTTTACGCCATAAAATCGATTGCCATTTTATTTGTTTTGTTTACTAGAATTCTTTGTTGCGATAATTTCTTCACCCCTTATAGAAATAAACATGGCAAAATAACCTCTCCATTAGTGTTTTAACTTTTACAACTATTTCCATTCTAAAATGTTCGTTTTAATGATGAGATACACCAAAGCCAAAAAATTATTTAAACAAAATTATATCTTCTAGTGGTTAAAACACTAATTTAACAAACTTATATACCATCTTGTCTTACAATCATTTTTTAAATCAGCAACACTTAGTTTTTGAAAGTGGTTTTGCATCAAGATACCATCTAGATATGTTTGATCTGTTACATCAATTTTTTAAACATTGGTGTAATTGACATTGACTTCTATCCATTGTCAATCTCAGTTAACAATTTAAAAATAAAAATATACAAACTAGTTTTGACGATGCGAAACGTTTTTGGTTCTAAATTTGCAATTACTGTTCGAATCTTTATCTTTATTCTGCTTTAGTTCCCAACTGTTTGTGGTTTGTTCGCGATTATAAACCAATTTCTTAAACCAACTTACAAAAAAAGTCGGTGCCGTCAAATCTGAAGAGCAAGGTGGACAAGAGACATTTGAATTTTCATGAATTTATCGATTATCGCCAAGTTCTCGAAGAATCGCCATTATCGTTCTCACGGTATGAGCTCTAGCTCCATTTTGCTGGAAACTTTGTTCCAACTTTGTTCGGGATATGGTCAAAGAACAACAATTCCTTTGTGCTTTTCAAATGGTTCGAATTGTTTCTTAAATCGACAATTGTTAAAAATTAATCGGTCTTAACATTTTCTTTTGCTTCATTTATAGCATCATCGCCAGCTTCATAATCATAAATATAGGTTGAATTTTTGTTAAATCCCACGATTTAAAATATTGGATCAATATTTATTTCTAACACACTTTGTTGGCTTTAGCCAAAAACAAAGTGAACCAGGTTTTCTATATTTTTAAAAATTAAACGATTCTTTAAGATGTTTTATTGCTACATATTTTTGCATAATAGAACCTTGCAATATTTTACTGACGAAACCAACTTTACTCAACAAATTGTGGTCTGATCAAAACGTAATGCTTGCAAGGAACTCATACGAAGTCCTCTAGTTATATAATAACACAATTTCGTGTTTAATTTTATTATCAATTACGGTATTACCAAGCTCAGTCACAGCCTCTACAAATTTCAGAAATTAGAGATATATAGCTTTGACACTGTTATTATGGCATTTCCACCATATCTGAAAAAAATGCATCTTTAGACATTACACGTCTTTAATTAAGACCATCGTGCCGTTCAAGTAGAAAATGTTTACACTTTCTGAAAAATACCAAAAAATTGAAAGCTTTGACAGAAAATGTAGCTTCACCACGGAGAAATTAAATTAAATGACAACCACATGGCATAAAAATATTTACCTTTGAGCTCTCCCTTGTATTGTGGGTTTAAACTTCATTATATATCCCTCTCATTTTCGTTCATTATTAAATTCATGCCCTCGACAAACTGTCTAAT
The DNA here is from genome assembly GCA_963556175.1 of Tipula confusa. Classification (NCBI taxonomy): domain Eukaryota; kingdom Metazoa; phylum Arthropoda; class Insecta; order Diptera; family Tipulidae; genus Tipula; species Tipula confusa. Next base: position 37,084,272 of record OY744475.1, read on the forward strand.
TGATCCCCAAATTATAAAATGGTGAAAATTTTGGATGACAAAGCTCGTTCGCCTGTTTCGTGAACCACCTCAAATGTTTGAAAATTTTCTTTAATCTCCACGGCCGGTTATTAATATACATAAAGTGAAAATTTACAGGGAGCTGCTCTCTATAGCTAACATCAGGACTGCAATCTAGTATTATGGAATAATATTTCGCCTTTTCATGACCATCGCATTAATTAATTCGTTTTGAATAGAATGCAATAAATAAGTATATTGCTACATTTTTGCCGTTAATTTTATTTGTCGTACTTGATAAATCTTCTTTTAAGACATTAACTTAATTAGACCCAGGAAGTTTTCATTATTTTTAGCAAATAATACATCAGAACTTCCTCTAAATTGCTCCGCTAAAAACCATATAGCTGCAATAATACGTTCAAAAATACTTGTCCATCTTTGCGACTCAATGACTAAATATTTTTGACCTGCGCATGGTCGATGGTATTTAATTTTAATTTTAATTTTATTTTAATTTATTAGTCAATTTTTAAAATACGATATAGGTTACACTGATAGTTCTGCTTTATATTGCAAAAAATATAAATTGAGTAACCATTTTATATGAAAGTCATATATATATATATATATATATATATATATATATATATATATATATATATATATATATATATATATATATATATATATATATATATACATATTCATTATATCGCTTATACGACGGCAAATGAAAATGATAGCATTTCGGTTGTCATTGCCAAGAATAATAAAACCTTAAAAGCCAAAACACAAAACAAAATAAAAGCTTATTTCAAAAGCTAAAAACGGGATTTACAAATTTAATTAGACAACATTTTTGTCGCGCGCTCTGTGTTATCCGTTTTTATTTATTTTAATATACGTTTTTCTAAAGACATTCAGCTTCCGGATATAAAAAAGAAGAAAACCGGGAAAGATTTTCATTTTTATATAATTTTTTTACCATTTTTTGTGAAGCTTTTTTTCCAAAGCTATATTGAAGGTTTGCTCCGTTATACATTAAGATAAAAATATGTGTATCGTTAAGCGCGAACATAAAAGTTTTGGTGAAATTAAATTTTGGTTTTGTTTTTGTTTATAATAATATTGTCGACATACTTAATTTGATTTAGTGATTTTATGTGTGTGTGTGTGTGTATGTGGGTATGGCTTAAACCTAGAAATAATTGGATTTTTGGAGATACCAAAAGCTTAATTTTATAGGCAATACTTTTTATAGACAAATAGGAAATGCATCTGTGGTTTGGAAGAATTTCAAACTGTAAGTTGCAATAATCAGAATCAATTGGTTGAGTGAAACTAGCGCCACCGTTTACCCGTTTGTTACAAATAATAAAACCAAAGATTTGGATATTCGTGTTAGATATGACAGACTTGACCCGGTTACTGACACCTAAGCTAAAAGTTAGATTTTTTTATGGGGAAGGAAAGTTAACGTATGTCAGTAATGATCGAATTGGTCCAGTTTCCCAGTAGCCAATACCTAAAATACTATCAGCCAATTACATTTACAATCCACTGCCCATTTATAATATTATAATATTATAATATTATAATATTATAATATTATAATATTATAATATTATAATATTATAATATTATAATATTATAATATTATAATATTATAATATTATAATAATGTAAAAAAACTATGCTACAACAAAATCAAATGAAATAACCGTTGAACTGGCAAAATACGTCATAAGGATTCACACGAAAATCTCCTGCTGGAATTATCAACATACAAGCTATAATATTAAAAGATAATACACCAATAATTTCAAGATTTGGAACTCTAGTAAAATATAACAAAAATTAAAAGAATGCGACCATAGGCAATGCAAACAATTGCTTGCTAGATTATTCCAATCTAATCCTTATAAAATGAAAATTTCAAGAAATTATTACAATTTCCATTCAAATACAGATTAAACTGTTCTCAATTTTTTCGGTGTACAGCAAAACCATTCCCCATGTGACTGTGCACTTAAAATATATTTAACACGCTGTGGTTAATTACACCAGAAAATCCCAATTCTATTTTGAAAAAAAATTATAATTTTCATTTGTTCTACACAAAGTCATAACAATATCCTATAAACAAAAACAAAAAAAAAAACGACTATATCACTTGTCTATCACTCGTTCCTGACGCACCCATCTCCAAAAAAGGCCAAAAACATTTACAAAACCTGAAAAAACAATTTTAACTTCCTAATTTTAATTTGTGACAAAACAAATTTTTTTTGTTCTGCTGTTCGGTTTCTGTCCACAAAGAATATAATATTAAATTTTTGCCTATTCTGTTCCTTTTTTTGCTGTGAGTTTTGTGTTTTGAGGGGGTAATATATATATGTATATGTATATGTATATATTGCCCGTATTGCCCAAGTCAACCAAAAAGGAACGAAACATAACAAAAAAAAAATTGGTTTGATCTTAAAATTGGTTTGGGATGATAATTTAATGTAGTACTCTATGGTTTTGTGTGTATATATATATATGTATATGTGTATCAAGGAAAAACAAAATTGACAATTGGGTTATGTTAAAATGGTGGGGTTGCCATCGGTTATATAGGTTAAGGCATCAAAAATTATGCTATATGTATGTGTACTTTATTTAATATAATTTTATGATTACGATTATGATTAGGCTCGAAGGCAATTTTTTTTTCTTCTATTTCATGAATGAAAATCACCTAAATTAGCATACATTTTTAGGTACGTGTGCAAAGCTGATCTAGTTCATATACCAAATGGATTTTTTATTTAAACAAAATGTTTGTAAGGATATTAAATTTTGTTTAGAGCGAACTTCTCTATAAACAAAACTCGATGATTATGTGTGCGCAGTATAAGGGGAATATATCCTTTTTTTTATGTACATCCACAACAGCAAAAAACAAAATCAGAACCTACCCATTTCGTTGTGTTTATTTAATATCCTCGACACACATATACTATATAAGGATATAGTATACCATATAAAGTAAATTTAGAAGGGAAAACATACTGTTTTCCCGTTTTTTATTAAATCAAAATTCAATCGAAATAAATTTATCACTTTAATGAGATTTCACAAGAATTTTATTGGATTTATTTAGTTTTTTTATGATGTCTGTATATCGGGTCCCAAAAGTTATTGAACTCTTTCGACATTAAAGTCGATAGAATTGTTGGAAACGAATTATTTTCGAATCGATATGGTACGTACGATATAGTATAATAATGGTTGCTTCGATACTGGGATTATTTTTTTTATATAGAGCACGTACGGATTCATGCAATTATTTGATTAATATTCTTAAACATCCCATCCTATATATATACCCTAAACGTATATACTCGTAGTATACATAACCATAACTCATTTTTAATTTTTCATATTATACAACATGCAATCAACATATTTTCCAGAGATGGTTTTCTAATATGTCTATACCAAAAATAAAATCGATCATGTTGAATTTGTACTCAAAACATGTTACATCTGTTGTTCCAATTTAATTTGGTCTATATCCAACTCCGTGTTACGAGTACATATATACCGATTTTCATCTCAAGTTCAATGGCGACGAAAATTTATAAAAAGTGTGAACATTATTACGTGTCTCTTACAACCCCTCGAACAATTTTTTTATTTATGAATTTTTTTGTTTTTAAACCATCATCCCCTTGTTCGGTGTATCTAGAGACGACTAAATGTTTTTGTCAAAATAAAAAAAGTTACAATCAACACAATAGACTCGTACAGAGCCATATAGTGTATTTGTTTTGTTTAATGGTTAAAAAAATATTGTTCTATGTATATCGAAGACGAACAAGAAGAAATGTAATACAACCTTAGGGATTTTCTTCGAATTTTCATTATCATTTGTTTTTTCTTGTATTAAACTTTTTAAAAGATACCAATTTTATTTTGCGTGGGCTTTACAATAAAATTGATATACGACATGGATTTGGAAAGCACTTTCGATGTAGTCCAAACAAGGTAATAACTTTGGTGTCATATTGTAGTGTCATTTTGTATTTTATACAGAACTTGTTTGGGCATTTTAAATGTTGGTCTGAAAAGAAGTTATAAGGAAATTGCAAAAAATTTTCCGAAGACTTAACATCTACTTCGTAAATTTTCCGATGACTTAACATCTAGTCCTTTATTAAATTTATATAACTATCGTTGTCTTAATATAACACGAAATTTACAGGAAATAACCGTTAAACTGACAAAACACTTCCTGCTGTCGAAATTTTTGTTGTATGTTATATTTTTGTAGTATAAATTCAAATATGAAGCAGGAAAATTAAATACCATAGCATGAATTTATCGTTCCAGAATGGGGCTTATTGTTTGTTATTAATCAAATTCTTGTGATATTTAATTTTTTTTGATATCCTAGGATATAGATGACATTTTAGTGTTCTGCAAACCTGCTATTCGTATTATCTTTCCAATTTATTTCCTTTGACTTTAACGATAATTTTCTTTCTCATCTCTATCGACATCTAAACCAAAGTTTTGCATGGAAATTTGTTAATTCGATAGCCTCCTCATTGATATAGTCCATTTTTTTTATTTAATATCGTGCGACGTGCAACTCTCCTAGATTTTGCTGGGGTAAGTATCGGGCTGTATACAATATATTCCAACCAGCTGATATCTCCGCATTTAACTTCTTGTCCCAATTCAGATTTATCTTCCAAAGATTAGAAGCTTAGTAGAACTTTTTTGCAATAGTTATAACTGACCATAACAATCCTAGTAGATCAAACAAACTCGCCATTTCGAAAAGGATGATTTGTTTGGTAATATTATCCGAAGTACTCTTTGGAGAATAGAAATACCGAAAAACATCATTTGATGGTTGCCCAATTAGTCAGAGCGCCTTTAATACATCATGGTCGTCGATTTTGAGAAACTCCTTCCGATGCTGAGTGACAGTTGCGAATAATCGTCCCTTCATTGAAACAGAATTTCAATAGTGAGAAGCCTCTTATCTCCAGCAATTTCTTTGTTAGTTTTCTAATGTCCTAAAGCTCCTCGATTGGATATGCACTATATCATATCATTTTGATGCACGGAACCGCCACAAAAGTAACTGAAAATTCCGATGAACTTTAGTAACTTGACTTTGTCGATACATCTTACGGATGTCCAAGGTTAAAACATACAGAAACAACCAGAACCCCAAAAAATCCCAAAGATATCTTCTTGAATTTTTAGTCCAAATTGTTTTAGTTTCAATTTTATGCTCGAACTGGCCATCTTTAACAAGCAATGATGCGGCAAGAAGTATTAAAGTGATGCGGCATCTAAATGGTCGACGACCTCTAAATGCTTTAGCATCTTGTACTCCTGTATACATTCCGAATAGCTTGCTTTCATTTCGAGCAAAAAGTAAAGCTTTTTCTCCAAGTTCAGGAAACGACGCATGGCGGTTGGAATATTATAAGATTTTCTCAAACACGATGTATTTTTCAAAAACTGCAATCAGACTATATAGCATCCTTCATTAGTTCGACGAGTGTGAATAACATAATGGTCCTCATATTCTTGGTTTTTGAAGTTATTTCCAAACCTGGAAATGGATGTATTTGGATCTCCCAAAAAGTCTGCTCTAGTTTTGCTATGTTGTCAGATCGAGGCCATAAAAGTTGTGGTCCGTTAATCGTTCACCAAATTTTGTTTCCTGCAGTATTGGGATGTCACCCAGTATATTTTTCCAAGAAGCAATTCTAACATAGTCCGGCTTCAATACGCAAATCGATATTCTGTGGCTTGATATAATGAGTCAGCCATGTCAGCAGAAATTTGAAAGTAATTTGATAAAATTGGGTGCGGAGGGTGAACATCAGTGATCTTAGTAAGAATAACTGAAGTAATTGGTAATTTCTCTTATGCGCCAAATGTGGGCACTATGTTAACAAAAACCTTTAGATGAAGTGCTTGACGATCTAATTCTTCGGTTTGTGCCGTTCTATGATTAATGTCTGCAGAAACCTCTCCGAAATGAAGTTCGCTGATGCCCCACTAACTAGTAATGAACGACATGCGGGACCAGTGAACCTTGATTATCAAGGACGTTTTTTCCAATGTCGGTATAGTCTTGTTGTCAAGTGAGTTAAGTGTTGGGTGCCTATTGGCAAAAACGGCAACAACTTAACCATAGCAATATTTAGAAATTTAACATCAAACAACTAAAGTAAAAAAAAACAGACAGCTATTTGGTCAACAAAGCTCACGATCACTAACACCAAGATTATTTAGAAATAGTTCCAAGAGTTATACAAATCTATTAAGGTGAATGAAGCACAAATATTATAAGAGCCGAAGACAACATAATTAAAACGGTTAAAACACAGCTGGGCAGAATAATAGACCGATTGTAAATTCCCAATCTATTGTTTGTTTGTATGTTTGTTTGTGTCTGAACTTAGCGATTTTTTCTGGGTCCGAAGCTCTCCCAACTCTTTCGCGGTTAGTTTTTAACGTACTACCTTACGCCATCACCAGCCAAATCGAGGACGCACGAATACAGGTTTGATTTTAAATCCATCTGCGCGTTGCATTACTCCAGCCAGCCTGCACTGACATGGCTTCCCAACCTAATTTTTAAAGCAATACTCCAGTGAACTTTTTAAATAAATTAACCGTAAAAAATAATCCATAAAACATGAAGTTAATATCATGAACGAAGTCTAGGAATCTTTGAAATACGAAACTATCAGCCAGATTAAAGTCATTACCTCAATTAAATACCCTACAGTTTTTTCTTCAATTTATTACAGCATGTACTGCATCAATTATATTTACCGGAACCTCGTTATATGCCTCCCCGTAATTTCAGAAACATCCTTTAATATATCCCTTCGGCCAATCAATACTATCTAGTATACACAATTTTTCGGAATAAAAAAATTTGTTACGACATCTTCATCAAAAAGGTGATACATTTTCTAAATTGCTCATCATTCTCGAGGGATCCAAACCCAGTAAAAAAGGTAAACATTTTATTTTAATATTGACGACTTGAAAAAAAACGATATTCTTCGAATTATATGGCAGGACATATTATACAAACAGCAACAAGAAATAAAATCAAATTCCCGGTTATTTTTTTTTCTAATTTTAACGATAAGAAAATAGGGAGACCAATGTCCACCACGATATACAACAACAACAAAAATATTTATGCAACCTTTTCCATATACAGATGTTTGTTTCTTGTATCCTTTAGGGAAACATTAAGGGTACACAGTACTATTAAAACTGTAGACAAAATCATTCTGGTTGCTTTAGTCCACCAAACCTATAATATAAATAATATGACCGTAACATTTTCATATAGGAGAAAGAAAAATCGAAATGGAAAATTACTGGAAAACATATATACCGGGGAGTAATAAAAATGTCAAATCACTCTCCAATAGCCGTTTCGTCTAAGACGATGTCATTCTATTTATAAAAAAAAAATCAAAATTATAGAATTATTTTATTTAGTTTATTAGAAATGTTGGTCTTGATTTCTCGAAAATACTGAAGAAGTCAATGGGTCGGTGAATTGACATAAAAAATAAAATTTACGATAAAAAGATTATGACGTGTGTAAAAGCTTTTTTATTTTAATTTTAGTGTGTTTGTGTGTACTGTGTGCATTAAATGAAATTTTTTTTCGATAAAATGAAATATTTTTAGGCAGCTATGTCAATACAAATAAATCATTCATCATTTTTTAATGTAATTGACGGTACCCAAATATTCGTTCTTGTCGAATAAAATTTTTTCGAATTTTTTATTAACCGGCATGACACAAAAATAACAATTAACTATTTTGACTTGTTTATCCCTTAAACCACATAAGCCAATGTCAAATTTATATACCATATTGACTTAACGTAATTAAAATAGAATATATGAGTACGAAAGTACCTTTAATCCAATGCAACACGAGTGTACCTCGGTATTGTATATTTTTTGTGACAACAAAATTAATATTTTATCCGCGGTTCTCTATAAGTCAACTGTCAATCAAAAACCATTTTTTATAGATATTAAATTTTGAAGCAACTGTGCATGTATATGTAAATATATAGCGTAGAGAGTTGATCATGGGCTTGGAAATTGGAATATATCAGAATGTACATAAAAACTACATTATTTATGGTTTAATGGTTTAGAATACGAGAGGGTGTATGTGTTTATACGTAATAAATAAAACGCAGGTGATTGAACATCAAATTTCCATTTTATGATAATTTTATGCCGTCTAACCAAATGTAAGGAAGTAACAATATGGTTTGTGTTTGTGCAAGTAATCCCCATATATTCGGTATATATATATATTTATATATATATATATATATATATATATATATATATATATATATATATATTTTTTTTTATTTTTTTTTATATATTGTTAAGTTATGTTACAAGTAACGTTATAATATACATTTTGGATCTTAGGAACGTTCTTAATATATAATCTTCTTAAGAATCCATTTTAAAGCTCCTTATAGACCCAACCTCCTTGAGAGTTTCACGATTTGGCTGATTTTTTATTACAAGCAGAAATCAAATTTTGATATCTTTGATCTAATGAATCGGCACCATAAATCAGGATCATACTTGGATATTAGTTTTACTCTTACTAGAGGCCAAAAATCCTAATCATACTGGCGTTCAATCGCCGAAATTCAATAATATAACCAGTGACATCTGGGGAGACCATTGCACCCAACTTACTGTACAGCTAACTATACAAGTAGCGATACCAAGAAACTACATGAAAATGTCGCCAATCTAGCAATTTAGGCTATTTTAAATCCCACCTTAAAGCAACGCACTTGGGAATTACACCGGGAGCATACTTGACATTTAGTACCACAAAAATGTCAAGTTATACTTGACATTTTTGTGGTACTAGTTAACAGTTGCTAATTATAAGCTTAATTTAGCTTAGTTTATTAAGCTTTGATACGTGAAAACTTTAATATAACTTTTGTGATTAAACATTAAGAGTAAAAGCTCTTGTTTAGCTATGCTTAAAATATAACCATATCAACAAACAATGCTACTTGAGCAACAAATTAAAAAGCTCGTTGCTTATTAAATATTAAGCTCTCGGTGTGTAACCGTAAGCGAGCTCATCTTAAGGTGGTGAATCGGAGAAAACTTGTCAGTTTCTACGGATTCTACGGATTTTTGCTACGGAAGAGTAGGAAGGAATTAAAATACTCGTCGCAAATCAAACGCAAAATCCGATTCTCATGTGAACAACCAGGTTCACCAGATGAAGGCCGAAATTGATATTATCAAAAAGAGGATCAAGTCAAAGAAAATGCTGTAGCTTCCTATAAAACAGATAATGATGAATTGAAAGTTGTAACTTAAACTTAGTTGCAAATTATAACTAAATTTTAAACGCTTTTAAAATTATTAATGACTAAAGAAGCACAAAACTGGTCGAACAAATCCAAATTTTTTTTATAAATTTGATGGAACACATGGAAGGAGGCCCTTGGTTTACTTCAACTTTGTCATCGTTTTTATACAATACCTTTTGTTTAAGCTCTTTACATTCAATTAATTAAACCATTATTCCCGAATGGCCACCACTATGTTTTTGAACAGATCGCACATGATAGTTTAAGCCACTACTATCAATGTTCGTTCGCGTTGAATGAAATGTCCACCGATTTTAAAAATATTCCCTTTAGGTAATTGAGGAGTCGAGAAGTTCATGGAGTTCCCCAGTGAGATTAGTCCGAAAATCAATGAGCAAAGTCCGAATGTGCTTAGATGCGCGTGTACTGAATTAAGTGACAGTTAGGGGTGCGTATCCACTGCCTATCATCGATGGACTTTTGAGTCGGTTGGATCACACCAAATCATCTCAAGCATCGACTTAAAAGATGCATTCTGGCAAATCCCGCTGGCTCTGGAGTCCCGCGATAAGACACCGTTTATTGTTCCTGTGCATCCCTTGTATCAGTTTACAGTCATGCCGCTCGGCCTTTGCAATGCCTCACAGACGATGTATAGACTAATGCACTAATAACACTAATAACACTAATTAAACGAGCAAATATTTCAGCAACATTCGATGAGCATATTCAACTTTTAGGTACAGTCGTAACTCTATTAAAAAATTGTGGCCTGATCGTAAATCTAATAGTAAGAGCAAGTTCACGTTTAAAAAAAATTCGTTATTTGGGGTATGTGGTTAGAGAGGGGGTTCCTTGCTCGCGGTTGATGAAAAAATTAGCATTCGCTGAATCAAACTCCATTAAAAAAAAAATCCGACTTTTGGGTATGTCCGGGTGGTACAGAAGGTGTATTTCTTTATATGCTACTCTGGCAGCGCCACTGGTAGACTTGTTAAAAAAAGAACGCAAATTTAAGTGGAATGAGAAATGTCAACAAGCGCTTAGTAGCCTGAAAAAAGCATTGTCTATTTTAGTTCATCCCAACTTTTCTCGTCCATTTCTCATTTAGTGTGACGCGAATTCTACATGAGTTGGCAGCGTTCTGTGTCAGGTGGGTGATGATGGTTAGAGTATATGTCGAGGGGTAACCGTTTACCATTATCACGGACCACGCTAGTCTGAAATGGCTTATGAGGCAAAGTGACCTATCTGGCAGGTTAGCTAGATGGTCTCTCACATTACAGGCGTTCAAATGCCAGATTGAACATCGGAAGGGTGCATTAAATATAATAGCTGACACCTTGCCACGAGCTTTTATCCCTCAGAAAAACCAAAGCAACGGCTGTACATGAATTTCCCGGGACCCTATCCAAGATCAAAGGCAGGCAATGCATATATTTTTGTGGTATTGAATCTACACAATAAATACGTATTCCTTCAAACCGTTGAAATCAGCATTATCGGTGTCGGTTTGCTCTTTTCTAATGGAAGAAACATCTTCTGTACCTGAGACGATAACCTCTGACAACGCCACGCAATTCAATGCTGTATCTCTTAAGAACATGTTGGCTAGGTTTGAAGTTAAACATATATTTATCCCAAAATATTCCCCTCAATGCAATGCGCGTTAATCGGTCAATTCTCGCTGCTATTCTCATTCAATTAGTTCAGCTTTGCGAAATTTAAATCATAGTTTCACTGGATTCTCGCCACACTTTCTAATGTTCGGTCAACATTATGTCGGGCCTGGTAATGACTAGAAGTTGTTACTAGAGTTAGATCTAGTTGGTGATAAACAAATTATGGTTCAAGATAAAGCAAATCGATTTAGTCTTTGTCAATAATCTGTGTGGTCACATCTTAAGGAGGCCTACCAGCGAAATGCTAATAGATACAACTTGAGAAGTCGTGTTAGGAATTTCGAAATCGGATCATCTGTATTTATGCGAAATTTTTTACAAAGTGACGTGAAAAAGCCCCAAAATTGTTGAAGCAAAAGTGTTCCGCAAGGTAGGACAAGTGACGTACGAACTTTATCGTGGTGATGATAAATCGGCTGGTATATATCATGGCAAAAGATATCCGCATTTAATAATGATCTGTCTTAATCTATTGTGGTAAATTTTATTTTTGCCCGGCTTAGACTCTCAGAGTGTGGTTCGTTCCCACGTTTGTAACGAACAACCCTGGGCACAAATATAACCGTGGAGAGTAAGGCAAAAATTTGTTTGTATTTTTGTATTTTTTTTTCTCTTCTTCTGTCACGGGGATATCCCTTTAATCGTTTATACTTTATGGGCAGGTCTGTCCATGCGAGGAGATTGAAATTTAAATTGTTGGATGAGATAGTTTAAAATAATGAAGTTTATGTTTTTTTTTATAAATAATTTGGAGTTATAATTTAGAGTTTTTTTTTTTATTATTAGTTTTGTTTAAACTTTTTTATTTTTGTTATTTTATATTTATGCATTTTTTTTGTATTTTTTTAATGAAGTGGTAATTGAAAATTAGGTTGGCAAGGCATGATTGAGTAGCATGGACAGGATGCAAGGATCCTTATGATTTTTTTAAATTTTTTTATTAATTTTTTTTCTAATTGCGTGCTTGGTTTATCACTCACGACCAAATAAAATAATTCCCTCTACCAAGTCTGAGTTCCGCATAAACGGAACACGGCAATTAATATTAATATTATAATTATTAATATTATAATAATAATTATTATTTTTTTTTGTGTAGCACGTTAATGATAAAAATCAATGTGTTACATAATCCACCTTGAATAAAATGTCCACCGCATGAAATGGTCCAAAAATACACTTGAAAGAGCGATATGACCGAGTTACCCTAGAAAGAAGGTTAAATGACAATCTGAAGTAAAATCTGCACAGGATAAAAAAGCAATTTTTTCGGTTAGTGCATCAAAATTTACTTTTGGTGGGTTTTATCATTTGAAGTAATTTAGGGCCAGACATGTCCTCTAAAACATCAGAGTTAGTACAGCTTTGTACTTCACAGGACCACTACTATTGATATATATCATAAATATAAATATAAATATAAATATATATATATATATATATATATATATATATATATATATATATATATATATATATATATATATATATATAATATAATATAAGTACTTATATAATTACTTACTATTTATTTCGCGCACATCTGTTATCATAATTATTTATCTGTTATCTGTTATTTTGCATGACGGCTGGTTAAACTATTTAATTCCTTTGTATTGCGCACACGCCGTTGTACTGCAATCAGTTGGTAAATTTTTTATTGTAGTTTTATAATCATGTAAATTTTAGAGACTTTATGTCTGCGATATAATTTGTCGTAATGTTTGTTAAGGTATATATACGTAAAAGCATTATACAAGTTTTGATATCAGACCTTTAGGTATTTTACAAAAAAAAAAACGATTTTTTATAGTAAAAAAATTTTAAATTATTTTGATTAATGTAATCAATCACCCACTTTGAATAATTTCTTTTGAAGTCTTAACTAACTGCACAGTAAAATTCGCCCTAATGTTGAATTGCCTTGACCTGGATTGTAATTTTCCTGTAAATATCGATGCGATAGGTACTCTAAATTTGGTTGTGTAATTTTAATGTTTCAATCATTTTTCAAAATCTGTCAGACACCTTTTCAAATACAATATATTGATGGAAGTGCTCACTATTCTATAATTTTTCGGTTATCGACATAAGGGTTATATATATATATATATATATATATATATATATATATATATATATATATATATATATATATATATATAACCCTTATGACGATAACCGGCTATATCAGGGCTTTTAATTTGTAAATCGTCATATTTTTTCTTGCGTAAATTTTGATTCCAAGGTGCACTAAATGGTTTGAAGCCATGTTATTGTATCACTGTTTCAGCTGTTCAAGAATAACCTAAATGCAAATAGCAAACCTATATATATGCTGCCGATCAACATCGATAATTCAAGTACATTTGAGAATCGACTAGCACTACTCGAGATCGGTGGAACTTAACTGAGTTGAATTTGTATCACGTACATTTTTGGTATTCTCTACCCGATAATTTTGACGTCTATATATCAGAAAAGTATATATATATATATATATATATATATATATATATATATATATATATATATATATATATATATATATATATATATATATATATATATATATATATATATATATATATATATATATATATATATATATATATATATATATATATATATATATATATATATATATATATATATATATATATATATATATATATATATATATAAATACAGAAATTTAATTATTCTGTCAATTCGAAACACGGCAATTCTAGTTACATACTTTAGATTACTTACAGCTACTATTTTCTTAAATAATTTTAGGTTCTCATGACCTGAAACTACCAATTTTTTCTACCTCGTAAAGATCACCTCGTATTACAGTAGTCATGCAATGCGGACCCAGAAATTTTGGTTCTAGTTTCGAGTCGGTTACGAACTGTGTTCGTTTTATGGCGACAATATCATCCACGTCATATATCGTTACTTTTTTACGTCTTTTGTTGAATGGTCGTTGATTATCTTCTTGCACCGCCTAGGTTTGTTGCTTTGCTATAGCTAACGGTCAAGAACACTCTCGTCGCAAATGTTCTGTGCTACTTCCTGCTCTACCGCCTCCTTCACACATAAATCTTCAAATGTTTTCATCTATACTCCTAATAATAGCTCAACAAAAGCCATACCGATTAATCTTTGATAAGAATTATTAAGTTAATTAATTGTAGGTTAGTTACATGTTTATACCACTTCGCTGGGTCGTTTCGACTCAACTTGGCTAAAGCTGGTATGTTAATTTAGTTGAGTCGTTTGAATTGGCCGTTACCGGACGGCATACCCACTGTAACAATGTATGATCGATTTCCTCATTATTACAGTACCACGCAAAGTCAGTCGATTTAAAGCATGGTAATCGGTTAGATACCATGTGAGCCGGGTTACCAAAAACCCTATTTTGTAGCTACAGCTTTGGCAGGAATTCTTTTGTGACGTGTTTTTTATGTAGAGCCAAACAAACTTTGAAAAACTGTTAATTCCCATGAAGAGGTATTGATACTTTTTGTCTTTGTTAAGTGTCCCGTATAAACCAAATGGTAAGTTGACAATGATGTGTCGCCTTTTAAGATTATATTAAGCAACCCCCTTTCTTTCTCAGCTTTCTTTTGCTATAATTATAAGCAAGTGACGCAGTTCCTAAAGCACAATTTAACTTTTGCTTCAAAACTTTGGGAATATTAAAATTTCGCTTAACCGACCCACTTTTTTTTTGAACTTCTAAATGCCGCTGTTCGTGATAATTTCGTTTTTTTGCTGTAGTAGAATACAGGATACAATTTGGAGCATCCACTGGACCTCTGTAATTGGTTGCCCAATTCCACTTTTTGCAGGCATCATGGTGTAGATCAGTCTCTACTACTTCTGAAAAAATTACTAGAACTGGCATAGAATCAACGTTTGTTTCAACCGTTCGAACGAGTCTTTATGGATAGCTAAAGTTTAAACTTCACAACTTTGCGCGGAAGATCACTTAATGGTTTTGCTATGCGAGCATAATTTTCCACAAATCGGCGGAAATATCACCCAAGAAAACTTTGAACCTGTTTTAAAGTTGTTGGTTTAGGTTTAGATATTGCCAAAGTTTTCCTCATAGAATATTTCTCGCATCCTCCGCAACTACTAACGTTTTTTTTAATAGCAGGAAAGCCTACATTAACACGTCATTTATATAAATAGTTGATATGCTGCAGGTTAGTTGCATAAACCAAATAGTACTTTACTAACAACTCATAGTGACCAAAAGAAGTAACAACAGCACTCTATAAAACTGAATCAGCAGCGAATGGTACATAAAAAAATCTGAAATCTACTATCGTAAATACAGAGGTACTCTGTAACTGATCAACCTCATCGTCTATTAATGACTTGGGAACTTCTTTTTCACAATAACTCGGTTTAGACGCCAATAATCCATAAAAAATCGCATTGGTAAAAAATGGCTACTGAGCTCACCATATACATAGAGAAAAGATGCAACATATAATGAAAAAAAGCTTTAATTGGCGCATTTGAAGTTTCTTCTTCTCTGATGAGGCTCCATTCCCCATTGAGCAACATGTAAACAAACAAAATGACTGAGTTTATTTGCCAGGTAATACGAAAATGTACACCTCCAGATGGTCACCTAAAACCAGGTACCGGCGAATGTAATAGTTTGGGCCGCCGTTATTGCCGATGGAACATCTCCGCCCGTTTTTTTAACTGTGGCGTAGAGATAAACGCAATTGTTTAAGTGTCGATCATCTCAAGTAAGCAATTCGCTGGGAATGCAGTGCATTCCAGTGGCTCACGTTCGTGTAGCAGCCTTTTTTGACGGACATAAGTCGGAAATAATACCATATATTTTAAAGCTAAGAAAAATCAAACGTTTTACTTTGTATCGGATCACCGATCAACGAAGATCTGAACTGCTCAATAGTTGAAACAGTTTACAGGCAACACATTAAGTTACCCAAAGGGAGTTTTAGTAGATAATCCTCTTTAGATTCTGCGTAAAACCAACTATCATATAGCATCACTTTATCAAAGATAAATTTATCGCTTCTGACCTATGATTGGGCTATAAAAAACAGTTGCGTGCAATTCACACATGATATTGGAACTAGCTCAATATCAAAAATGGTATCACCAAGAATGGCTTTTCTTGAAATTGATATATCAATTGACAGCTAGTCCCAAATTTATGGCACATTCGAAAAAATTTCAGTTAATTCATAATAGTTACCATTAGTTATAATAGTTAGTAACGGTAACATTTTCAAAATCTTGTCAAAGTATAAGAAGCAAGTCAGTAATGGGGAAATGATGAACGATGCCCTATGTACATTGCTTGGTCAAAATTCATGTGAATCTTTACCAATCTATTTCAAAGTCTGTTTTACAGTAAACCCTTAATATCGAGCAAGACAATTCACAAGCGTTAAAATATAAGCAACAGTAAAATAGAAAGTTTTTTACACCCTCTAGCTTTAACTAGCTGTGACGGCTTATTTGCCATTCTCACAGACCACCACTATTTTGTGTTTTATTGCACAATTTATGCATATTCATATTTTGATTTTTATGCTCGAAAATTATTGATAAAAATGGATGGATATTTCACAGCAGTATTTAAGCTGTCACCGCTGATTTAGAAATATATTACTAAAAGCAAAGAATTAATTAAATAAATTAAAAATAAGTAAATTACCCAAGGCAACGTGAAGGTAATTGGGCGAAACAATATTGGCTGACGAAGATGCAGTAATATCCGGCTGAATTTAAACCAATTTTCGAAGAAGGGCAGTACATTACAAATCAAATTTTTAATGCAAAAGAGACAGGCATTTTTGAAAGAAAATCCCGAATTGCATGTAGATCTCGAAGCAAAAAAATAGTGCTCAAAGGTTTTAAGCTGCATCAGAAATAATTTCACTGTCTCGGTTCCTTATTAAAATATATTTTACGATTTCTCAGATTTTTGGATAAATAAACTAAACAGTTGTTTCATTTTGCGAAAGTTTCAAAAGTTAATAATATTTTGTGTTAATAATTAATTTTTTTTATTTATTTTCAGGTAAGCTTTTTTCCGGCACTATAACGCGATTCTTGTTATATCGAAAAATAGTAAGTGTTTTTTTTTATTGGTCGGTTCGAGAAGGTTAATTATCTAATTAAGTCATTACTTAATTAGAAAAAAAAAATTTAACAACCTTAAATAATACATACATAACTTTTTATGTGTACATATAGATCTAGATAAGAATCAAAATGACATCAAACTGAATCAAAACCAAAATTCGATTTTTTTTTTAATGAACATTAAAATCACATAAAATATTTTCTTCGTGTATATAAACACTGTCAGCTGCCCCTTATAAAAAATTGTCGTCTTTTTTTTAATGTAGTAAGGAGTGTCCCTTAAAATGTATAATTACTGGACAAAATTAGTTTATTTTATGTCTCCTTTGCCCGTATCCCCAATACAATAACAAAAAAATAAAAAAAAATTTTACTCAATTTTTCATTAACTTGGAATTTAATTTTTTTGAACTCCCTATTAACTAACCAACACGATGACGATGATTTTATAGAAAATTCGAATAGAAAATGAATATTTCCTAAATTACCTAATTGATGATCCCTAATAGAATATGTACTCTTATATTATCAAAACGAAGGGAAGGAGGCTATAAACTGATGGATTGCCGAATATTATTTTTCCAACACAGTAGATTTTCACCATCCTTAGTATTAATCTTATTATTTTGTTGTATGCCTTTTGGTGTCGGTAATTAGAATGGGGGTATTTTGACATTTTCTAAATTAACATGCAATTTTTTTGTTTTCTTCCAATCTTCCCCCAACTTTAGAACATAATACATACACACACATACAGTTTTTGATTTATGATTATTTTTTAAAATTTCCTCATACCGACGAGTAACCACCGCCTCGACTGGGATTGAATTGATTAGATGTAATTTTTATTTATTTTTATGTACAGTACGAGTACACACAGTAGTGATATGATGTGTTGACGACAAAGTGGTGCGAGGATATATTTTTATAAATTAATGATAATTGTTAAAGTGACATAAACATTGTTTTTGTGATGCAGGATATTAATTTGTGAACTTCGTGTACATGTTTTGTTTGACATAGAGCATTGTATGTATGTTAACGATAACACAACAATATTGGAATATTGATTGAGATTTATGTTATGTCAACATTATATATATGTTTGATGTATTGCTTTTGTTTAGGTGTATAATTAATCATTGACAAATAGGTGGACGTATGTAGATGTTTTTCTAATGATGAGGTATTACGTTTGATTTGTGTTTTCAAATTACTTTATAGTTCGACTGTGGGATGTGTAAACAAATGTTTATTCTTTCATAAAATTCGCTACTGGCTCTATCCTATAATAATATAGGATTTATGTTTTTTATGTCGTCCCTTAGAATATTTATATATTTTGGCTGACATCACACTTAAAAATAATTTGCGGTCGATGTTTGTTGATTCTGGCCTTTAATATATTTGTAGGGGGGAAATATTAGAATTAGTTTTAATTAGGCTCATTGATTTAGGGCCCAACGGAAGCTATGAATCGTTCAAGTGGTCCCAGTAGTTCTTCTACTCCGTGCCATTCAATCTTATCATACAGATATAATATGTATATTTTTCGGGCTAGTTGGACTGGGATATATAATAGGACAGACCATTTTCGTGTCGTTTACCAGAGCTAAAATTGCGAAAAATTTGTGACTGTATTACAGTCATTTTACATAAACGCTCATATTTTTCAAGAATTCTTGAGATAAAGATTAAGTTAAAGGCTTGTTGGAAATTCAAGGACACCTAATGTGCATCAAGATATTTCGTTATATTTGAAAATAGTCGTACGATTGTAATGTAACCAACTCACTGAACGTTGTTCCCAAGTAGCTTTTAATCCTCCGTTAGCTGAAGTCGGTGTAGGGTGGTGTTTTGGGAAGCTCAGAAAATTAGACAAAAAAATTACTACTGCATATCCAGTATTCTTTCTCAGACCTTCCCTACTATACAAAAATTCCATAAAAAACACAGTAATTTACGATAACATAATGATAGTTTTAATTCGAAAAAAAAGAAAACAAATTAATTACCTAAATTATTTTACCTAAACCTTAACTAAATCTTAACTAAACCTTAACTAAACCTTAACAATACCTTAACAAAACCTTAACTAAACCTTAACAAAACCTGAACTAATACAAAAACTTAATAAAGATTAAAACTTAAATTAAACTTAACTACAACTTAACTAAATCTTAACTAATTTTTTTTTCATAAAAGCAAAAAAAAAAAAAAATAAAATATTCACCCAAAATGTCCACTGTATATAAACCTAAAAGGTTTTACTATACACATCATGCGATTTTGTTTATTGCACTATCAAATTGATCTTCGAATGAAGTCCACTTTTTTTAAGTAACTTTGGTTACCTATTGTAACCAAAGTTGTAATATCTAGAGTGTACGATTCATTCTTTCTGAAGCATTACTCTGCAGTGAGTATTTTATTTGTTTACGCTACATTTATTGAGAAAACTTAAAAACTAATGAACAAAAACTATTTTTTATATGTCAGTAAAGTTGGCTTGGGGTACTGCAAATCTAAGAAACAGTTTCTCAAGAAAATGTATTGTAGATTGCGCAGGAGGCCCTAAAAAATCCAAATATAGAAACTTGAATAGTCTGAAAGGATTTTCAAGGAAGTCCATTGATGACCGCGTGATGTAATCTACCGGTTTACACGTCTTACAAATTAGGAAATTCTTTATATAGGTTTTAATGTTTTTGGCCATACCTGCGTCTAATAAAGTTGACGCTGTAAAGGCCCGAAAGTTTTGCGTAGTGCCAAGGGAACAATCAATCTCCAGGCGATTGTTTCATCGTAATCGTAACCAGAGCTTAGGTTAATCATTAATTTACCTGGGTCGCATTTTTAGATTGGTTGAGTTTGAATCATTTTCCAAAAATTGAGCGATCATATTGATATAATCAGAGTTATTAAATTATTACAAGATAAATCAATATGAAGTGGGGTGTCCAATTATAAGTTCCTGTTGTTAACTCAGAGATACCTTGCATAATAAGGGCGTCGGCATTAATTTTTGAGAGTACATCTGCGACACTCTTTTAAACACTATTATACGATTAACAATATTAAAATGAAATGGTTGCAATTTAAATGCCCATCGAGATAAGTTAGATCTTTTATCTTTGTATCGCTTCATTTTGGCTGTGTGATATTCAGTTTCTCCGGTGCAAAGGCAATCGGGTGCTAACTTCCATTTTCATCATGCTGTATTAAAACGCTTCCTACCCCTGTATTGCGGGCATCGCCTTGTCCCGGTGCTGCTGAAAACTTTTCATCCTATAAAAATCAAGTTCATCTTTTTCTTGCAGTTTTGTGGGTTTGGCTGTCAGGTTCCGTCTTAATTTTTAAAGAAGAATTTTTTCTCGGTTTGTCTTGCATAATTTTTCAATCTAGTGTCTCGGTTTTTTTTAGAATTTAGATTTTTAGATTTTTTTAGAAGAGTCAGACCAATGTGTAAATTGTAGACGGATGCAGTAAGTCTGCGTCTATATTATATGAATTATGACCGATGAAGTAATTTTTACTGAAAAGAGTGAATCTCATTAGCTGCTGAGCTATTTGCTAACACCTGGTATATAAGCATAAAACTGGTAATACGCCTGGAAAGGTACAACCTAACGGAATTATTAGAACGTCAAGTCGTAATCCTTTTGAAGTGCCATTACCATTAGCTCATACAAGAAATTAAATTAAAGCACGTAAACTTGCCTTGAAAATAATACCAAAAGTGGTAGCACTCTAAACGCATCATATTCATATGCTCTATATATGCATGGGTTATCGATTGATAGTAACGTTATGGCAAGAATTTTAGAAGCATTGTCGGTTAAGATCCAAGCATTCAAACATAAAACATTTTGATAAAAATTAAAAAAAGCAGTATCAAAAAAATAAATAAAATTAAGAATAAGTTTTGTTGCTCAGTTGTAAAAAATTAATAAATTGTTCTAAATATAAGTAATGCTTTGTAGTAATTGTATATTTATAAATATAATTTTAACAACGTTTTTAAAAATATTTTTCATCACAAAATAAGCATTTTTCAGATAATCATAAAAACACTTTAATAATAATGAGCAACTTTTTAAAAATTAAATTTGTTTGTTTTATATTTTAAATTTGGAGCTTCTACTTTATTATACTCTCATTTAATAATGCAAATATTTAAAGTGTTTGCCGAAATTTATAAACATCCTAGAGTTCAAATTAAAGAGCGCAATTTTTTTTTGGCATCATTTTTTTAAAAGAAATATATGTGTAAATAACTCAAAATCACTTACAAGTATATGTTATAGACAAAATAAAGAATTCTATGAAGTTTTAAAAATAATTGATTTTTGAATATCCCGAAAATTAAAAATATATATTGGGCTAATTATCATCAGTAGCTCAATATTTTGTAATATAAAGATCATAATATTATACGAATTTAAAATATCACAATTTTTTAAATAATTGGAATTTTTTTTCTGAGGAAATCATTTGTGTAGTAGCTAAAAATCACCTACAAATTTATTTTATAGCTTAAAAGCATTTGGAGTACTAGTTTCTAAAATGAATCAGTACATGTAGACAATTTGATTATAAATGATTGCGGTTATTTAGTTAATACGTGTCTCTTATTTTGATTTAAAGGTCTGAAGGCACCGTGTAGACAACTCGTGAATAACGCCACAGTACAAGTTCATTTCGTGCTAGCTCCTAAAAAATAGAAAAATGAGGTTTTTTTCTAAGAAACCTTTTAAAAATCAAAAGAAAGGCAAAACTGCATTTTCCGATCGAAAATATCCAGCATTTAATTTGCAAAATTCAGAAATAGACCGGTAAACCCGATTGAGACGATTGAATAGTGATGTACTGAGTTTGAATCCAAACGGAGGTGGGGTTTTAGATCACTCTGCTGTGTTCAGTGATAACGATGATCACAAATGTGACCACACATAATATATAATTTCTGAATTTATCTGAATCACGAATATTTACATTTGGTTCATAAATACGAGTAGCTTAATATTTTATAATATCAAAAATATAACATAACTAAATTTTATTTACGAAGTTCATAATTATTTTACGTTTTGACCCAATGAAATAGGTATATTATGCTATTTATTAAAATGATTAACTTGTACGATTAAAATTGAGTTGAACCAGTTAAAATATTGTTCGTTTTTACACACATATATGATAAATGTATGTTACGTGATCTTAGTATAAAAAATATAAAATTTGATTCCACTATTTCATATTATATAAGTTGCAGTCGTATATACTACGCAGCACCTCACAACTTCTATCCACTTTGTATTCCTTAAAGAAAATTAATAGGAAGAGGAAGCGAATAAATAACCGAAGGAGCGAAATAAAAATTATGTGTAATCATAAAAATGATAAACCCACACAGATATATATATATATATATATATATATATATATATATATATATATATATATATATATATATATATATTCGTAGCGAGTATTAGCTTTTTATGTATCGTCATGATGATTTAGTAATCATGATGAAGTCTGATCAAAATGAACGGATGAATGTGTGTTTGGGGATTTAATATGGGAGGGAAATGTGATGTGTACGATGATGGTAATTTTGTAGACATTGTTTTCAATTACAAACACTGCACACACAACAACATCACATGCTTTATAGACACACGATTGTGATTTTTACTTTGGAATGTAATAAGCTCGATGATTGAAAAGGTGGAAATATTCGCAATGATGAACTTGCAAATAATAATCGAAAAACTTGGCAAATCGACTTATTTTTTTTAACACCCTCCTAAAAAGATATTTATGTATATGTGTGTGTGTAATGTACCATATTGCCGATTACATGTTGCTTACGTTTAAGTAAATTATTTCACATATAGGTAGGAAAACCTAAGACCCTTATTTCATTGATTTTCCCATTTTAATATAATTCGTGTTGTTTTTCGTAATGTTTGTGTATGTGTGCACATAAACATGAATTTCACCTACATATATTAACGTTGGTAACGTTATGCTGTTGTTATTCGGCATTTTCTTAACGATGCCAATAAAAAATGTATTTTTATCTTATCATAAATAAAATTTATTGGTTTTCTTGGTAACACCAGCTCGCACGATTAGGATGGGCGTTTAAAGTATGTGAAAAGCGATAGGAAGAGTATACCTGTGTGCCTATACCGCTTTCGTTTTAAACTTAAGTATTGATCAACTTTGTAACAACCGAGGAATTGGCGCAGTGGTTAATGCTGTGGTGTTTGAGTCGGGAAATTCTGGGTTCGAATCCCAAAGAGGGAGAGTTGAAAGGGAATTTTCATTACTTGATTGAGATCGGTGATGACGATGAATTCAACTATGATCCTCTGTTGGAGTGCAGAATCCATGAGCCGAACCATCGTCTATGCCAATACAGGCTGTATTGTGTGTCCTGGCGACGGCGTAAAATAGGGCGTTAAAAATAACCACGAAAAAATCGGAAGAGCTTTAACCCTAAAACCGAATATATAGATTAAAACATAAAAAAAACATTGTAACTTTGTATTACCTACAAACTTTGCAAAGCAAACTCTGGTCTAAATTTTAACGGTATCTATTTTTAGTTTTGTAGAATTTTTAACAAATAATTTTTTAAGGATACGGGTTGTCAGCCCAGTGATTTAACCTTTGTTTAGTCGCCTCCGATAAAACAAGCATACGACGAGCCACAGATGCTGAAATTGTAGCCATATCATGCATGTTTTAAGTCTTTTACTAAATTCTAAATTCTAAATTCTAAATTCTAAATTCTAAATTCTAAATTCTAAATTCTAAATTCTAAATTCTAAATTCTAAATTCTAAATTCTAAATTCTAAATTCTAAATTCTAAATTCTAAATTCTAAATTCTAAATTCTAAATTCTAAATTCTAAATTCTAAATTCTAAATTCTAAATTCTAAATTCTAAATTCTAAATTCTAAATTCTAAATTCTAAATTCTAAATTCTAAATTCTAAATTCTAAATTCTAAATTCTAAATTCTAAATTCTAAATTCTAAATTCTAAATTCTAAATTCTAAATTCTAAATTCTAAATTCTAAATTCTAAATTCTAAATTCTAAATTCTAAATTCTAAATTCTAAATTCTAAATTCTAAATTCTAAATTCTAAATTCTAAATTCTAAATTCTAAATTCTAAATTCTAAATTCTAAATTCTAAATTCTAAATTCTAAATTCTAAATTCTAAATTCTAAATTCTAAATTCTAAATTCTAAATTCTAAATTCTAAATTCTAAATTCTAAATTCTAAATTCTAAATTCTAAATTCTAAATTCTAAATTCTAAATTCTAAATTCTAAATTCTAAATTCTAAATTCTAAATTCTAAATTCTAAATTCTAAATTCTAAATTCTAAATTCTAAATTCTAAATTCTAAATTCTAAATTCTAAATTCTAAATTCTAAATTCTAAATTCTAAATTCTAAATTCTAAATTCTAAATTCTAAATTCTAAATTCTAAATTCTAAATTCTAAATTCTAAATTCTAAATTCTAAATTCTAAATTCTAAATTCTAAATTCTAAATTCTAAATTCTAAATTCTATATTCTATATTCTATATTCTAAATTCTAAATTCTAAATTCTAAATTCTAAATTCTAAATTCTAAATTCTAAATTCTAAATTCTAAATTCTAAATTCTAAATTCTAAATTCTAAATTCTAAATTCTAAATTCTAAATTCTAAATTCTAAATTCTAAATTCTAAATTCTAAATTCTAAATTCTAAATTCTAAATTCTAAATTCTAAATTCTAAATTCTAAATTCTAAATTCTAAATTCTAAATTCTAAATTCTAAATTCTAAATTCTAAATTCTAAATTCTAAATTCTAAATTCTAAATTCTAAATTCTAAATTCTAAATTCTAAATTCTAATTTCTAAATTCTAAATTCTAAATTCTAAATTCTAAATTCTAAATTCTAAATTCTAAATTCTAAATTCTAAATTCTAAATTCTAAATTCTAAATTCTAAATTCTAAATTCTAAATTCTAAATTCTAGATTCTAAATTCTAAATTCTAAATTCTAAATTCTAAATTCTAAATTCTAAATTCTAAATTCTAAATTCTAAATTCTAAATTCTAAATTCTAAATTCTAAATTCTAAATTCTAAATTCTAAATTCTAAATTCTAAATTCTAAATTCTAAATTCTAAATTCTAAATTCTAAATTCTAAATTCTAAATTCTAAATTCTAAATTCTAAATTCTAAATTCTAAATTCTAAATTCTAAATTCTAAATTCTAAATTCTAAATTCTAAATTCTAAATTCTAAATTCTAAATTCTAAATTCTAAATTCTAAATTCTAAATTCTAAATTCTAAATTCTAAATTCTAAATTCTAAATTCTAAATTCTAAATTCTAAATTCTAAATTCTAAATTCTAAATTCTAAATTCTAAATTCTAAATTCTAAATTCTAAATTCTAAATTCTAAATTCTAAATTCTAAATTCTAAATTCTAAATTCTAAATTCTAAATTCTAAATTCTAAATTCTAAATTCTAAATTCTAAATTCTAAATTCTAAATTCTAAATTCTAAATTCTAAATTCTAAATTCTAAATTCTAAATTCTAAATTCTAAATTCTAAATTCTAAATTCTAAATTCTAAATTCTAAATTCTAAATTCTAAATTCTAAATTCTAAATTCTAAATTCTAAATTCTAAATTCTAAATTCTAAATTCTAAATTCTAAATTCTAAATTCTAAATTCTAAATTCTAAATTCTAAATTCTAAATTCTAAATTCTAAATTCTAAATTCTAAATTCTAAATTCTAAATTCTAAATTCTAAATTCTAAATTCTACATCATAAATTGTAAGTTGTAAATTGTAAATTGTAAATTGTAAATTGTAAATTGTAAATTGTAAATTTCTAAAATCGACCACAGGTGAATATTTGCCCTTTTTTTATTTGAAATAATTTTATTATTCGTAGCCGCTGTTTTATTCTACCATGTTTTAATGGTATGTACTATTAACGTTACTCATAACCCTTTAGACTTCGCAATTATCAATTTTAATAACTTCTACTCTGTTAATAATTTTAATATTGGCAAAATCGAATATTGGAAACCACTTTTAGTATTTACGTAATTTTATCAGATTGGTGTTTAACAAAGCTTGAAATGATCGCTGATAAAGCCGATTGGATTGATACAAAACATTTAATAAAAAAATAA
This sequence comes from Tipula confusa, assembly GCA_963556175.1. NCBI lineage: Eukaryota > Metazoa > Arthropoda > Insecta > Diptera > Tipulidae > Tipula > Tipula confusa. The sequence goes on from OY744475.1 coordinate 37,110,755, forward strand.
ATTTTATTTTCCAAAATCGAAATAAGTTAACACCAAGCATAAAAGCACGTTTTCCACAAGCGTAAATTTTATAATTCTGGATTTACGATTGTATAAAACTGTAGATGAATTAAAACGTACACAATCGCTAATCCGGTTTGTTATGGTGTGGTTAAGATATCGATTTATTTCCCGTTATAAAACCCTCCCTCGTGGTTTTTGAAAAAAAAGCAAAAACAAATTAATACCCAAAAACCAATTATTTTAAAACCAATCTTATTTTCATCGATGGTGAACACCTTTCAACCTCTTAATCGTTACTTTACTAAGTCTATATAACCTTATTAGATTCAATTAGAAAAAATGAATTAATAACTCGTATAAAATAAAATAGTTAAAACGTGAATTCAGTTAGCCATAAAAATTATAGTCTAATTTAAACCGAATATCCTCCCCGTCGTCCTATCGATTGGTGTTGTTGTTGTTATTATTTTTATCTTTTTCCATTCTTATCACATAAAATAAATTAGATTAATGAAGAATACAAAAACTTTTGTGCTTTTGTGTATAACGGCTCGAAAAGCGAAAGAAGAAATCGAAATCTTAGTAACCCATCAGGCATTAAGTACCAAAGTCGTAAAAAAAGGGAAGAAAACTTTCACAAATTTTTATTTTTGCTTGCTGCTGCTGCTTTTGTGTTGTTGCTATATATACATATATTCAAAATCTTATCCTTTTTGAATTTGTTTTTTTTTTTTTTGATTTTGGTGAAAAGATCAAAAAAATTATATATATGTACAAACAAAGCAGATATGTTTAACAGGCAGTAGCAGCAGCGGCAGATGAAAAAAAAATCAAATTTATATTCAAATTATGTCCATCATCAAATTGGACAATCAGAAAAATGTCTAAAAAAAAAAAATAAAAAAAGTTCTCATATTTGCATCTAAATGATGTCCTTTTTTTTACTGAAGGGTGGTAGTGATTGTGGATATAGAAAGACGTCATTACTTTTGATGAGTTTTGCTGAAGTTTTTTTTTCGTTTTGAAAAAGGAAAACTGAACAAAAAGCTTTTATTTGGTTGGAAAACATAAAATTGTCATAAAATTTTTGTTCATAGTTCAATGAGTTTTATTCACTAAATAAATGTTTGTGCGGCTTTGCCGTCATATTATGTGTATTTATATACATTTATGATATGGCGGTGGGGTACGTACAAGGGTATACATAGTAGTTTAGATAGGTATAGTCAGTATATAATTAACATATTGAATATTTTTAACTACTTACTGGAAAACGAATAATAATGTCGGTATTTCCAAGGTATCTGGTCTGGAGTTTATCATTAAAATTGGTAGAAAAATTTGTATGGCTTAACTGATGTGGAACAAATTTTTACATCGATCCAGTACAGCATAAAAGGTTTTAACGTAAGGAAACCGTACTTAAGTTTTATTTTTTATGGAACTATCTAAAATAGCAAATTTAAATTATGTTAAGTTCGATAAACACTAATTTGATATGATTGGAACTTTGTGTTGGATTTGGGTATATGTTTCATAATTTTATACATAAATTTAAGGGTTAGTTGATTTGTAAGTAAGGTTTAAAAAAAATTGATCTCCATGATTTTAAATCATAAGTTGATGAATTTCGAATAAACGACCCAGCAAACAGACTCTCTACACCCACTTTTACATATACTTGCAAGTAGATAGTTAGACAGGACAGTTAGACATGTTATTAAAATCGACCCGATTACAGACTTGTGCTACGAGCACAGCTAAAGTTATCATTTCTAATAGGTGCTGTCTAATTTGGTGGTCTCTTGATCGTTTTTGCTTTCCATTTCATTACGTTTCTTAGACACAAGTTCTCTTACTTCAAGTCGAATATTTTTACCTCTTTTGTTGCTTACATGTCCGAGTAGAGACTCTTCTGACTAGAGTCTTTCAACTCGCATTTTACGAAGAAAGTTCCAACTGCCCACTTATTTTGCCTGTCAAATAACCAAATATGGTATATATCACCCTTTGCATCTTTGCCAAGTATATCAAACCCTCAAAGCTTCTCTTACTCGAAAGAAGTTTTTCATTATTAAAAGTTAAAAACCCATTTCTATCTTCCATGCGAAAACTTGCACAATTACGACTTATAATTTATCAGAAATCAGACAACTCATTTTATTATATCTTTATAAAAACTGTTCCAGAGTTACAAAACAAAATAAAAAAAAAATATTCAAATTTGGAAAAGTATTTATTTTTATAATAACATGATTTCCAAAACTTTCCTATTTGATTTTCAATTTTCAAACAAACTTGGAAAAAATATTATTCCCATATCATTCGGATATCATAAATGCATCATAAAACCATAATTTTAAAAATAAACGAATTTAAGCACACAAAAAGCTTTGAAAACTTTATTACTGTTGTTTTGGCAATTTTGTTCAGTAAACAACATTCATATCTAAGATAACTTCTTGATAATATTATTTTTCATATTTCCGTTTTATATCATATGTTTTTATCCGAATCTAATATTTTTTTCGACATAAATATGTATGTATATATACTATATATATATATATATATATATATATATATTAAAGTTGCTAGGATCAAAAAAAGTTCACAAAAATGAAAATTAAATTTTCCATTGAATACATATTGATAATAGAAAAACTTTTTTCTCTTCCAAAGTAATTTTATATATCATTGTTATTAGTAAGGAAGATGGTGTACATGTGTGTGCGTGATATATATGTAAGATGTGTTGTTGTTTTTAAACTTTTTTTCCCGATAAGCTAAATAACGAAAGACTAACACAAAACAGTATAGGAAAAATATTTTCCAGAAAATTCTATATGAAAATGGAAATTGCATTTTATAAAATAAAAACTACATAAACGAAGTGAAAATTTTATGTATACAACTTTTACGCGAAAACTTTACCGGAGTATGATACGGGAAAGTTTTATTCGAGCCAGAAATGAATGAAAAGTGAATTGAATAAGTTTTGATTGGAAGTTATATATATAAAAAATATTTTTCTTCTCGTCTGGGAACGATATACTATATATATATATATTTTCTGAACGCCACAGCAAATTGATAGTCAATCGATTGGAAATTAAAAGACCTATTTTTCGTCTACGGTACCCTTCTATATCAAACACTTTGTGTTATTACACAAATAAAAGGGTTATAAACCTTTAAAAAAACAAACAGATTTTTTTCGAAAGCTTTTACATTAAAGCTAATTGACCTTAAATAATAATATTTTTCAACCTTTTTTTATGTTGCTCAATACAACATCAAGATAATTATCTTGTTTATATAATAACATTTCAAAATTACGGTATTGTGCAAATATCGTCTTATTATAATAAAACCTACCTGAGACCGTAATATTCGTATCATTGAAAATATTTGATAACGACAAAATAAAATATATATAAAAAAGTGATCAACATTTTGCTCCAATAAAAGCACAATCGAACTTTAACAATACCATAATAGTTATTATGACCATGACAGTGCTAGAAAAATATGGTGATAGAAATATTTTTATTGAAATTTTCACACTTAAGCTGAACGAAAGAAAGATGATGCAAAAAATAAAAAAAAAAGTTGACAAACCACAACACCATAAAAACCATTAAAAGCTTTTTAAAAAACTGAACATAAAATACTGCAATTATATTAAAATCAAATTATATTGTGGTTTGCTCTATAAAAATTTATAATTTTTATCATTCCACCCACCACAGCATATACAAACAGAAGCACAAACAAAAACAATCACATTTTCCCAAAAAACAATAAAGAAAATTGTGAAAAAAAAAAACAAAAAACAGAAAACGATTAAACACAAATTTTTGGAATAAAAACCAAAATTTATTATCCTAAAAGCTAAATAAAAATAATCTAACTACTTGACCTAATTTTCCACTTGGTAATTTTAATTTTTCATTTTTTCTTCCATATTGGTGAGCTTTTATTTTATATATATATATATATATATATATATATATATATATATATATATATATATATATATACATATATATTTTATACATATATATATATATATATATATATATATATATATATATATATATATATTTATACATATTATATATATATATATATATATATATATATATATATATATATATATATATATATATATATATATATATCCACACCACCATATATATACACACCACAAAATGAAAATTTTTATTCCAAATATTCGTTTTCGTTTTTTTTGTGGCCATGTACACACAGAAAGTAAAAAGTATTTAGTCACGTGCCCCTAACGTTCATAAACTTCTAAAAATGAATAATTAGAAAAAAAAGCTTTCGGAAAATTCGAAAACGAGTTGAGATAATTTTTCAGGTTTTATTTGGTACGTATTCTTAACAAAAAACCAACCATAGTTTATTTAGAGCATCCCATTCTCATATCTTATGAAAATTTATGTCGTAGTACAGTATAAGAATGACATTGGAAAACTTTTTTTTTTAGTGTTAAAAACATAAATGAGCTTTAATTTTATGTTGTTGGTTCACTAAGATAATTGAAAAATGTAAATAATAATTAGATAATAGAAGAATAATAAAAAATGAATAATTAGTCATAATGTTAGATGGTTTGGCGTAAATAAGGAAAGCTCAGCGGGATGGGAGGCAAATATTTTTATGTTGCTTGAATAAAAGCTATTGAAAAATAAAGTTAACATGTTCAGGTCGAAGCCGTTTATGATGTTATTTGATTTCAAATATGCGGGCGAAAATATTCCTATAAGTGCGATCCAATGCCATACCCATAGTTTTGTATCCTTCTCCTCCCAGCAATCTCTTTAAATATTGATATTTCTGTACCGCATTTAGAGATCGAGCCTCGTCTATCGTAGAATGGTAGAAATGATAAAATTATTGCCATACTCAGAGTATTCCCAGAAGGTTTTCCATAGAGTATAAGACAGAAGGTTCTCCATAGATCTCGAGTTAAAATCATTGAAGATTTATTTGGCAGCATATTCAGCAAGTCAGCCTACTAACACCAAATATCAGAATTGGGAAAGACACAAATATTGCTGCTAATTAGCTTGTTTATGCAATCTTGTCTATCTCCAATATCACAAATGATATTGGAGATAGACAAGATTGCAGTAAACCAGAATTTTTTTAGCAACTTCTCGCTAATAAATAAAATATTTGCCGAAACTTTTACTGCTTCGGAAGCAGCATAAGTCGGAAATAGAGCCGTATTGTGTCTTGTGAATATAGATACACTAAAAATGATCGACAAAGTTTTAAATCGCCTATAGTAGAAGAAAAAAAACTTTATCATATCCAAAGGTGAATATCCAAAAGATGGGATAGAGTAGTTGGAGGAAAACTCCAATTAAGTCACAAAAAAGTTGGTGCAGTAACACTAGTATGACATATCAGAAAATAGACTAATGTATAATTGATTTATCTGTAGGACGGTACTCTTTAGAATAATGCCGTACCTATTGATATACATTTGGTGTATAAATCCTAAAAAATAATAGAAAAATAACCCACCAACACTTTGAACACCCACAAAACTCCAAAATTTACACAAATTACATAAAAAATACTTAGCACGAAAATTAAATGAAATAAGCGTCGAACCGACTAAATTTGTTATTTTAATTAGAGATGAGTTTCGCGAATTTGCGTGCACAAGATTGTTGGTCAATTGATGTTTTGAAGAACAAAATGGCAAATTTTAAATCGGAACAACGTAAGTTTAGTTTAAGCATAGACGAGTATATAAGCGTGCGGAACCGACGCTACATGAACATCTATTATGATGCTGGAGAATCTGACAACCTTGGGCTCATGAATATTCAGGGATAACGTCTCTTTAAAAAAGTGCTATTATGTCTCGGACCTGATGATTTCAATGACAAGGACGACATAATCTTAACCTTTTGTAACAAAACTGTCACTTTAAAGTCCATATTTGATATCGTAAGCAAAGCCTGCAGTTGTTTTTAATTTCTAAAGAGCTCGCCGATACGAAATCCTATGTTGCGGAGTTATGATCCAAAAGTCGTGAAAAAAAAGTTTTTCCTGCTATTGGATTGCAAAGATGGAACACGATGGAATATCTTAGTATCGATGCTTTCTACACTGATTTTAGGGTTTTTAAATTTTTTTTTTTAATTTTCTCGATATCTCGAGAATTTTATCATTTCAGAAAATCCCAAATATCGGTATTAAGATTATATCGGAAAATACCAAACTCTAATTGTAATTACAATAAAAACTAGTTAATATACATTTAGTGAGTCAAGATCCGATTTACAGATTTAAAAAAAATAAAAATTATTTAGCACTAAAATTAAATGAAATAAACGTTAAACAGACAAAATACATACAAATAATTACAAGAAAATCCAAACGATTTATGTATATTTTAAATCAACACAAAATGTATATAAAGCCATTGCCACATACAGAAAAGGAAACTAACGATTCTACGAACGAAATTACGGACGATTTTACAACAACAATGTCGCTTTGTATTGTCGCGCGTATTCGTTTTTTATCATTTCATAATGAAACTTTGATAAAAATTAAAATTTTAGGATGATTTGGGGATTATTTAAAAAATATGCGTTCGGTCACGTTAAAAATTATACCATTTAAATGAAAATTCGTTTCCAGGAACGTTAAATTATAAAAATGCTATTTTTAAATTAAGTTTTTTAAATTATAGTAATTTTGTTTCTTTAAATATTAGTTTTGATCAATAAATTAAAAATTAGATTAAACAAAATTATTTAACACCAAAATCAAATGAAATAACAGTTAAACTGACAAAATACATCATTGTAATTAAAAGACAACCTAATTGATATATACGATCGCAGACAGACTAAAGTTTATTAAACTATTAATATTGACTAAGCTTTTAGTCCAAAAACCTATCTTGAACAATTCTTGAAATCCCGAGTGTCAAATAGTTAACTGTTCACATGTTTTGTTTTCGTTTTTTGGTTTTTAGTCTCACGATCTTCGATCCAATTATTGACGCTTTTAGCCAAGAAACGTTAAAATCTCGCTTTATGACATTTTTAAGTATACAATTTTAACAAACTGCTTAAATAACAAGACCCCAAACATTAGAACTGCCAAAAGAATTTAAAATATTCCAATTTAATTTAAGTAAAAAAGAAACTTGAATTCGTTATTTGTATAATTTGGAACCTAATTTAAAATTCGGGATCTTAATCGGAAATCCAGGAAGAACTTATCTGACTTGGTTTTTTTATCAATTTTTCCAAAAAAAAGAAATTATTCCAAAACAAATGGTTAGATTTAATTTAAAATATAAAGCAACTGTACTTAAGCTTTTTACAAATACTATAAATATTTTAATACTAGTCATGATTTAGAGAGCTTTTTTGACAGTGTTAGGTTTTACTAGATTTTCTTCAAATTTAAACCAATAAATTTAGTTTTTCTATTGGCAATTCTATTTTAATAACTATAGACTATATAAAACTTGGTTACAATTTAGTAAAGCTCACTATAATATACAAAAGCTCATTTTTTAAAGATTTTAACATCATTTCAATGTAAGTTTTAAATTTTAGTTTTGTTTAAAATGTCTCTTAAAATCAATACTTTATCTTTTGAGCTTTGAACATATTGAAGCTTTTTTATTAGCTTTTAATTAAAAATTAAATAATTTCCAATTTATTTTCTTTAAAATATTTCGAGATTCATAAATATTATATGGAATATGTTGGTACGAAGCTTTTAAATTACACAACTTTTATTGCTATTGAATTAAAAGCATTATTTTGTGAGCTTATAAAATATTAAAAATGTATGTATATATGTATGTATGAAAGCTTTTAAAAATTGTTTTAATGTTTGAGTTAATAACGGCATTTGCAAAATATAATGTACGAAATGTTGTGACAGACAAACTACATCCAGCTTTTGAAAATCCGCTATAGTCGATTTGGTTGCTCATTTGCAAAATTTGTTGTTGCATATTCTTTTATAATTCAAAACCTTTAAACCTAAAAATTGTATTTCCGCTTCCAACAATCTTAATTTTATTTCCATTGTAAATCAAACTACTTGACTATTTTAAAAACTTTTTTGTTGCATACGTTACTAATTTTTAGAATAAAACAAATTTACTAATGTTTATTAATTTTTTCTAGGTAAGATCTAGTGGAGGCACAATATTACATAATTTACAAAAAGCTTTAAACGGTAGTTTAAACTCATCATGGGTAAGTTGTCAAAGAGAGTTTTTTGTACTTAACAGTGTGTATTGTATGATTTTTTTAGATCGAGCCTTTTTTAACCTCATTAAGTGATAAATAAATAAAAAAGCTCTAACATTACTTAAAAGCTTTATAAGGCTAGTGTACTCTAAAATTATTCATAATCTAAATATGAAAGCAAATATGAAGTTTATGAAAATATCTAATATTTCTAATTTCAATTGTTAAATGGAAAATTTAACTGTGCGATACTTACTTCATTTTAAAGCTTTCCGACACTTAACAATTTTTACTTGAAAAATACTGTATACGACCTAAACTTAACCGCTCGAACCAAACATGTTAACAAAAAGTAAAATTTTCATTTTATGGAAAAAAATTATAATATTTTTTGAAAATTTTTTTTTCCATTTTTTCCATTTTTTAGATTACATTTTCATTTTGTTGTTTGGTTTTTCGTTTTGGTGTAGAACTGTTGTTGGTTCCCGTAAATAAAAATAAAAAACAAAACAAAAATTAAAATCATAAAGTTGAAAATTTGAATATAACGTCGTTGTTAAAAAATAAGGAAAAGTCTCAAACTTGTCTATTGTGTGTGTTGTGTGTTGTTATGATGTTTTTGTGTTGGGTCGGTTTATTTTCTATGTTGTAAATTTATTAGGAAATATGTTGCAGATGTTGTTAAAAAGGTTTTCAAGTTATTTGTGTTGTTGGCGTTAATTTAAATTTTAATAACTTCTTTGTTTTTTTTTTTGCTGTAATGATTAGGGTTTGGTAATTATAGATTGATCATTTGGTGGTTGCTTAATGTTTGCTCGTATATAAAAATGTATACAAAGTTCCACACAAAGGACGCTTATTTTAATTAATTTATATACCCAATCTTTAAATTGACGACTCGACAATTTTAAACATTATGTCGTTCGATGTCGTATACATTTAAAAGTCGGTTTTACGTTTGGTTTTATGTCGGAAATTAATATAAAAGTATGTGTGCTTACATTTTATCAAGAGCAAAGAAATGAAACGAGACATTTTGTTTTGGGAAAATAAACAAAAATATTTTTCCCAATTTTATTAGTATGTTTTTAGTTTCCATTGTTTATCGTTTTCAGGATAAATTTATAATATATATATATATATATATATATATATATATATATATATATATATATATATATATATATATATATATATATATATATATATATATATATATATATATATATATATATATATATATATATATATATATATATATATATATATATATATATATATATATATATATATATATATATATATATATATATATACAAGCGAAAAAATTAAAGTTTTATGATTTTCCACTACTCTAAACTTCTAGACATTATATCAAAAACACGTTTCTATGAAAATCAAGTGTTTCGTATTTGAGTTTATTTTTTTGGGCCACTTGTCTGTAATTAAGAAAATCAGTGCTTTTTAATTGAAAACATTTTAAAATTTATTTTACTCAAGTTTTGAATTTGAAAAAAGATAAATTAATCCAACAGGACTTTAAATCTCTTTATTTTTTAAGCACTTGCCATTTGTTTTGTCCCTCTTCATCGTGAAGTCTAATTTTAATTCAAATTTTATAAATTAACAAAACATTTCGGTTTTGTTGGAATCTTTTTCGGTCTTTGAATTTAACTAATTTTGCGAGTGCGTTAAGATTTGGCAAATTGTTTAAGTTCTGCTGATGTTGTTGCTATATACTTGGTTTTTAGTTTATATTGGCAACTCGCACGTGTTATCTACATTATTTTAAATAATTTTTGAAATAATTTAACCAGATTATCAAATTCATTATAATATTTCCATTAATTTCCTCTAATTTATTATTTCTTTGGTTTTCCTAATCTGAGAAAATCGTTATTATATTAGTAGGTACACGATTCATTCAAAATTTGATATTCTCAGGACGTTTACTTTCTTTATTGATTTAAAAGCCACCTTCTTAAAACTTCGCCTCTTCATTTTGAAATCAACTTTCAATTGTCCAAGCTTACGTTTGGCAATCTGCAACTTAACTATATTTATATTTATAGAGTTATGTTCATTGTTATATAATTAATATCATAAGTTCATGCACTTGTTGTATTTATAAATAAAAACAGTACGCTTTTGAAGGTCAGAGGGATAAAATCTAAGATTTTGAAATACATACTATGTTGTGGCTTGCTGCTTGTGAGCGGCGTTAATATTCCGGCCTCCGTTACGAACTTAGTCCTTAACTTCAATTAATTTAATAAGTTAAGTCGCTACCGGCTGGTCCATGGTTATTGTTACTGTTTTAATGTTCGCAACGCGTATACCGTCATCTCTGTTGTATGTTATGGACCGCCTTGATCGACATGCACACAAATACAACTATATTTGTATTTTTGATGAATTTTGCTCCTCTATATCCTCTAGGTCCTCTGTAGTTCGTTTTGCAATAATAGTTACTAAATCTGTAGGAATAGTGATTTTGTATACGAGGGCAGTACATTGGTCTAAAACGTTTTTTTTAGCATTCTAAGTTACTTAAAATACATCCCCGAGATGCAACATCAGCTGGATTATACAAAGATTACCATAAGGACTTCAATGCCTAGTCTCGGTAGCCTAGACGTTAATTCATCTTAAAATAAATACCTCATAATTCGAATTCATTCGCAGTATAAAATGAGAAATGGTTATTGTTTCCAACTTCTTGAAGTCGTTTCGAATAGCTAACCAATCCTGTATTGTTGAACGCTGCAGTTAATCATCCCATTCTATGCAATAGCCAAGCGTACCTGTTGAAATAACAATTTAATCGGGACGATGGTAGTACTAAGCCATCCTACAGGCTCGTAGACATGAGATTCTTCAGATAGAAGGCTTTGTTTAGTATAAGATTCTGATAGACCGTTTACTCGGAAATTAAATGTGTCTGCCTTTGTATCCCAGTGTCGGCCAAAAATTTTATGTTCGATTAGTCCATCAAGGTTCACTAACGATGAATGTCTTCCTTGGTGGTTGCTGATTAATGACGAGGGCAACTCTTGCGATTTTAAGCCAAACTTGTTTAATGTAAAGCCGACAGTGCTGAGAATATGACGTATGTTATTTCACAATAGTAATGTTGATGGCATTTAAAAATCCTGCAATATCGCAGCCTGCAAATATTCTGTTATTGAGTCTAATCTCAGCTATTGAAGAACCCGTGTCCCCGTGTCGCTAGAAAAGTGACAGCCGATGTTCCGTTAGCCTCTAACGAACGATAGAAATCCGTTATATTTCCTAGTAATCATTGGTATTTCAATTCTTTACAGCATAATCTCATCTTTTGGGGTTACCGAAAAGCTTTTTTATCACATTGTGTCCAGCGTTTCTCTTTTATGTATTGTAAGAGCTCGCATAGTTGTGCCTACCTGTGTTTGAACAGCGGCAATCTTTGGATTGTAAGCAGCTTTCGCTGTGGTATATCGTTGCTCAATTGTATCAATCTCGGACAACGTGTCATCAAGTTAAATAATGTCCCCTCTTCATATTCTTTAAATTTCAGATAAGCTTTGTCGAGTAGCTCTAGTTAAACGAAACAGCTCGTCAATAGCAGAATTTAATCATTCCCAGAGAGATATACATTAGTACAGAAATTAATAACCCCTTGTAAGTGGGGCGCGGGGTAACTTTGAAATGAAAATAGGAACCCTTATATTTTATTGCAGATTTGGAAATAAGTAAGGAAGTTAGTTAAAAATAAGTAAGGAGGTTAGTTAATTTTGGCTAAAATCGTCTAACCGGAAGTGGCTGCTTCCATAAGGAGTTTTTCAAGTTATGTAAATATTTCAAAAAGTACAGCGCTTATCAGAAAACTGTTAAGTGCAGAAATGTTGTGTTAAAAAAATAAACAAAAAAAAAATTAAAAAAAATTGAAGTTCTGCCACTTCCGGTTAGCCGATTTATAAAGTTAACTTCCCTACGTACTTATTTTTAGTCGGAGAAGCCGAACTTGCAATAAAAAATAGGAGTTCCTATTTTAATTTCAAAGTTACCACCCACCACATCTACCGGGAGGGGCGGGGTACTAATTTTAGCACTAATGTATGTCACCTTCGGAATGATTAAATTTTGGTCTTGTAAATTTTTACCGTAGAGTGCTTATTTTCTGAGATATTTGAAAGTTTCAGCTTAAAAAAACATCCTATATATATATATATAGGATGTTTTTTTAAAAAAACATCCTATATATATATATAGGAAACAAACATCATATATATATATATATATATATATATATACATATATATATATATATATATATATATATATATATATATATATCTAAAACATCATATATATATATATATATATATATATACATATATATATATATATATATATATATATATATATATATATATATATATATATATATATATATATATATATAATCTCATATGCGAACACATTTGAATACATTGGTTTACATACCACAATTTTGTGCTAAATTAGGGTCTAATCTAAATTCAATTTTCATCACCAAATTATATTGCTGCAACGAGCATAGCATCAATTTATACATACAAAACTTACTGCTCTCAATCAATTAATCAAATTTATTACACTGTTGATCCCTGTGTAATCCCATTTTTTGTCATTTAATTAAATTTTAGAAACGATTTCCATTTTTATTTCGATCATATACCGAAACAAACCTATAGAGAGAAATGATTCGTCTGTGAATGATAGAAAAACAAAATCCCCTTTCATTTATATGACTATAGTTTTGGTACGGTTTGGTTTTGTGTTTATAAAAAAAAAAAACAAAAAAACACACGAGGAAAATTCGAAAAAGGATTTTTTTTCTACTTTTCTTCAACATATCCTCATGCGCAAAATTAACTTTTATTTCTTTCAGTTTTTTTCTTCTGGTGTATGACTTTTTGTGTATAGAAATACCAAAAACCAACTTTTTTTTTTATAAAACCAACCAAAAATCGATTTATCTCGAAGGAGAGAGTGAATATAGGATATTTGTTGTAAATTTATACATATATGGAAATTGGGGAATTAACTGTTGTAAAATTGGTCTATATGGTAATAATGATTATAACGTTTTGTTGTCATTTGACTTTCCAACTTACATAAGTATGTATATACATATATTTACGATTATATTTCATGAAAATGATTTTAAATGAAACGACAGATGCATTATTGCATGTGCAATCATAATTCGCCTCTTTATACCTTTTAGTCTGTAATAATAATCCATTAAGTTTTTTATTTTTATTTTTGGGAAAATTTAAATGGAAAAGTTTATGAAACTAATCTAATATTAATTATTTTTGGTATAGAGGGTGAAGTGACAGTATCGGGAATAAATATAAATTCTATAGAATTTAATTTGAAAGAATTGTATTTCTATGGCAAATTTCATATTTTAATTAAACTTAAATTATTTAATTAATTGATTGGCTAGAGTGAACGACCAATGAATAACCATATGATCTCTCGGAATCCCTAGCACCACCGTACCCGTGTTATACATAACAACCCAGTTACTACGACCCAGTTACTGACACCTAAGCGATTGTTAGTTTGTGACACAATTTGTAGGAGTGACACAATTTGTAATAATATAATAATAAAATAATAAAATAATATAATAATATAATAATATAATAATATAATAATATAATAATATAATAATATAATAATATAATAATATAATAATATAATATATAATAATATAATAATATAATAATATAATAATATAATAATATAATAATATAATAATATAATAATATAATAATATAATAATATAATAATATAATAATATAATAATATAATAATATAATAATATAATAATATAATAATATAATAATATAATAATATAATAATATAATAATATAATAATATAATAATATAATAATATAATAATATAATAATATAATAATATAATAATATAATAATATAATAATATAATAATATAATAATATAATAATATAATAATATAATAATATAATAATATAATAATATAATAATATAATAATATAATAATATAATAATATAATAATATAATAATATAATAATATAATAATATAATAATATAATAATATAATAATATAATAATATAATAATATAATAATATAATAATATAATAATATAATAATATAATAATATAATAATATAATAATATAATAATATAATAATATAATAATATAATAATATAATAATATAATAATATAATAATATAATAATATAATAATATAATAATATAATAATATAATAATATAATAATATAATAATATAATAATATAATAATATAATAATATAATAATATAATAATATAATAATATAATAATATAATAATATAATAATATAATAATATAATAATATAATAATATAATAATATAATAATATAATAATATAATAATATAATAATATAATAATATAATAATATAATAATATAATAATATAATAATATAATAATATAATAATATAATAATATAATAATATAATAATATAATAATATAATAATATAATAATATAATAATATAATAATATAATAATATAATAATATAATAATATAATAATATAATAATATAATAATATAATAATATAATAATATAATAATATAATAATATAATAATATAATAATATAATAATATAATAATATAATAATATAATAATATAATAATATAATAATATAATAATATAATAATATAATAATATAATAATATAATAATATAATAATATAATAATATAATAATATAATAATATAATAATATAATAATATAATAATATAATAATATAATAATATAATAATATAATAATATAATAATATAATAATATAATAATATAATAATATAATAATATAATAATATAATAATATAATAATATAATAATATAATAATATAATAATATAATAATATAATAATATAATAATATAATAATATAATAATATAATAATATAATAATATAATAATATAATAATATAATAATATAATAATATAATAATATAATAATATAATAATATAATAATATAATAATATAATAATATAATAATATAATAATATAATAATATAATAATATAATAATATAATAATATAATAATATAATAATATAATAATATAATAATATAATAATATAATAATATAATAATATAATAATATAATAATATAATAATATAATAATATAATAATATAATAATATAATAATATAATAATATAATAATATAATAATATAATAATATAATAATATAATAATATAATAATATAATAATATAATAATATAATAATATAATAATATAATAATATAATAATATAATAATATAATAATATAATAATATAATAATATAATAATATAATAATATAATAATATAATAATATAATAATATAATAATATAATAATATAATAATATAATAATATAATAATATAATAATATAATAATATAATAATATAATAATATAATAATATAATAATATAATAATATAATAATATAATAATATAATAATATAATAATATAATAATATAATAATATAATAATATAATAATATAATAATATAATAATATAATAATATAATAATATAATAATATAATAATATAATAATATAATAATATAATAATATAATAATATAATAATATAATAATATAATAATATAATAATATAATAATATAATAATATAATAATATAATAATATAATAATATAATAATATAATAATATAATAATATAATAATATAATAATATAATAATATAATAATATAATAATATAATAATATAATAATATAATAATATAATAATATAATAATATAATAATATAATAATATAATAATATAATAATATAATAATATAATAATATAATAATATAATAATATAATAATATAATAATATAATAATATAATAATATAATAATATAATAATATAATAATATAATAATATAATAATATAATAATATAATAATATAATAATATAATAATATAATAATATAATAATATAATAATATAATAATATAATAATATAATAATATAATAATATAATAATATAATAATATAATAATATAATAATATAATAATATAATAATATAATAATATAATAATATAATAATATAATAATATAATAATATAATAATATAATAATATAATAATATAATAATATAATAATATAATAATATAATAATATAATAATATAATAATATAATAATATAATAATATAATAATATAATAATATAATAATATAATAATATAATAATATAATAATATAATAATATAATAATATAATAATATAATAATATAATAATATAATAATATAATAATATAATAATATAATAATATAATAATATAATAATATAATAATATAATAATATAATAATATAATAATATAATAATATAATAATATAATAATATAATAATATAATAATATAATAATATAATAATATAATAATATAATAATATAATAATATAATAATATAATAATATAATAATATAATAATATAATAATATAATAATATAATAATATAATAATATAATAATATAATAATATAATAATATAATAATATAATAATATAATAATATAATAATATAATAATATAATAATATAATAATATAATAATATAATAATATAATAATATAATAATATAATAATATAATAATATAATAATATAATAATATAATAATATAATAATATAATAATATAATAATATAATAATATAATAATATAATAATATAATAATATAATAATATAATAATATAATAATATAATAATATAATAATATAATAATATAATAATATAATAATATAATAATATAATAATATAATAATATAATAATATAATAATATAATAATATAATAATATAATAATATAATAATATAATAATATAATAATATAATAATATAATAATATAATAATATAATAATATAATAATATAATAATATAATAATATAATAATATAATAATATAATAATATAATAATATAATAATATAATAATATAATAATATAATAATATAATAATATAATAATATAATAATATAATAATATAATAATATAATAATATAATAATATAATAATATAATAATATAATAATATAATAATATAATAATATAATAATATAATAATATAATAATATAATAATATAATAATATAATAATATAATAATATAATAATATAATAATATAATAATATAATAATATAATAATATAATAATATAATAATATAATAATATAATAATATAATAATATAATAATATAATAATATAATAATATAATAATATAATAATATAATAATATAATAATATAATAATATAATAATATAATAATATAATAATATAATAATATAATAATATAATAATATAATAATATAATAATATAATAATATAATAATATAATAATATAATAATATAATAATATAATAATATAATAATATAATAATATAATAATATAATAATATAATAATATAATAATATAATAATATAATAATATAATAATATAATAATATAATAATATAATAATATAATAATATAATAATATAATAATATAATAATATAATAATATAATAATATAATAATATAATAATATAATAATATAATAATATAATAATATAATAATATAATAATATAATAATATAATAATATAATAATATAATAATATAATAATATAATAATATAATAATATAATAATATAATAATATAATAATATAATAATATAATAATATAATAATATAATAATATAATAATATAATAATATAATAATATAATAATATAATAATATAATAATATAATAATATAATAATATAATAATATAATAATATAATAATATAATAATATAATAATATAATAATATAATAATATAATAATATAATAATATAATAATATAATAATATAATAATATAATAATATAATAATATAATAATATAATAATATAATAATATAATAATATAATAATATAATAATATAATAATATAATAATATAATAATATAATAATATAATAATATAATAATATAATAATATAATAATATAATAATATAATAATATAATAATATAATAATATAATAATAATAATATAATAATATAATAATATAATAATATAATAATATAATAATATAATAATATAATAATATAATAATATAATAATATAATAATAATAATAATATAATAATATAATAATATAATAATATAATAATATAATAATATAATAATATAATAATATAATAATATAATAATATAATAATATAATAATATAATAATATAATAATATAATAATATAATAATATAATAATATAATAATATAATAATATAATAATATAATAATATAATAATATAATAATATAATAATATAATAATATAATAATATAATAATATAATAATATAATAATAATAATAATATAATAATATAATAATATAATAATATAATAAGGTACATACAAATGGTTACAGATACACCAGCTAAATCCAACTTCACAACTCCGATATGCAACACTAATACACGCAAAGTTCTAAATTGCTGATTATACTATTCAGAACTAAAATCAAATGAAAACAGTTTAACTGAGGTATATACTTCTGGGAATCTTAGTAATACACAGTAAAATCTTTTCTTTTTGTATTAGATATGGTCAGATGGAAATAATTCTTATGACTTCTTCATGTTTCGGAGCCAGGTTTCGGCAAAAAGAAACCATGGTTTTACACCAAATACTAGAAACATAATGGTAGAAATGTGTCGATAAAAATATCTATCGAAATTGTTAGAAGTTATTTTCTAATCACTATGAGTTTAGTCCTTAAAAATGTTTCTTGACTTTATATTTTTCATATTTTACATCAAAAATATTTAGCTATTATTGCAAATTATGGTTAGGACAAAGTTTTTCCACCAAAAAAAATACTACTTTAAATTTTACCTCGAAGCGCAAAAAATAAAATAAAAACAAAAAAAAAATTAATTAAAACTTAAAACCACCCAAAAAAAAAAATATTTTCATACACAGCATCGTTAAAGTACAAAATTCTATTCAAACCATGCGCACCGCACCAGATGAAACAATTTTTTTTTCTATTATTTTAAAAGTGGCCTTAATTAACTTCTCTAAAAAAGTGCAAAACAAAACTTTAAGTAAGACAACCGTAAAATCCATATATTTTACGTAACTAAGTATCCTGTTTTAGATTACCAAATAAAATAGTCGAGACGAGATGGGTAAAAAGGGTCATCGTTTTTTTTATATGTTCAAAATTTTCATAATTTTCACATTTAAATTTGTAAAAAAAAAAAATTGTAAAACTAATTTCATTAAATTATTTCCAAATTGTCTGTGAATATTGATAATTTTGTAAAGAAGCTTTTTTTTTTACTAGGAAGTTAAGTTGCATCATCATCATCATTTTTTTATGCTGAGCTTTTAATATGCTGCTGTATTCTACATACACAGTAATATCACTGCCATCATACACAGATGTTGACAATGGTATAATCAATTTCGATTTTTCACTTAAATTGGAAATATATTTTTGCGATATAGATTTGTGCCAATGTGTGGATAATGCGAAAGGATTCATAAAGCTTTATATATAAACAGTATTGTTGTATGAACCAATCAAATCATTACTGCGGGCATCAAATTATTTGATTACATTACACTAATGAAACCTGTACAAAACAGATTTGAAAATTTATCCATTCAACAAACTTCTTCAGTCGTTTTATGTTGTCGATGTTTCGTAATAAATCATCAGCATAAAAAACAAAAAAAAAAAGTTAATGTTTTTTGATAGAAAATCGAAAAGCTTTTTTCTTAAAACAAATTCGTTTAACTTTTTACGTATAGTATACTACTGTAAATGAATCAAATGAAATGAAAAATTGTATTTTTCGTTTCTTAATAAAATTGAAAATCTACTGTGTGTATAAATATTTCCTTGGTGTTGTTATTTGCCTTTTGATTTTATTTTTTTATTTTAATATATTGGAAAATAAGAAAATTTATATAAAACAAGATTCTCTTGTTTTTCTTATTATTTTTCCAAATATTGAAAAATATGTATGTATAAACGTAATAAATAAATTGAAAATAACCTTTTTGTGTGCTTTGCTTTACATTTATATATATGATTATACACCTAGTGTACATAAGGTAATACAATCATACATACTTACGTACCTACATAGATAGGAAATTTTATGAGTATGTTTCTGAAAGCTTATAAAAGATTTACTTGTTGTATAATGATATGAAAAATTTAGTATATTTTTCTCTATTTATATAAATATGCATATATATATATATATATATATATATATATATATATATATATATATATATATATATATATAATTCATATTATAAAATGTTGAAAAATCTCAAATGTTGAAATATACAAATGTTGAAATATACCTCGCTCAACTTGAGCTCAAAAGCTCAAGTTGAGCGAGGTATATTTCCTCGTATATATATCATACTCTTATATTGAGTAGTTTCAAATCTTTTTGAATATCTTTTGTCTGTATATTCCGTCGTTATTGATAAATACAGTTTATATACTTATATAGGATGTTAGATAATAGTTAAATTAGTAGAAATGTTGTTGTTGCAATGTACTTGCTTCTTGACTTATTATATTTTTCTTTTCACTATACTAGTTTTTTGTATTTACATCTAATTAATCCTCTTACAGTTTAGATACTGAAGATGTATTTTATTTTATAACAGCACACAAGTTAATTAAGATAGCAACCAAAATCATCATAATCATTATCATAATATATAAACACGTCTAGACAATTTTAATAACATTATAAATTTTCTCTTATCATCTCATGAATTTATTTTATAAATATACGATATTTATATATTTTTATTTCGAAGACTTTAATTCCCTGTGCAGATCATTATCTAAATTATTCCCTAAAGCTCTGCTTTTATCCTAGCTACAAATTTTTGATTGTTATGCAAAATAGATTTTAATTTATTAATTTAGTTTGCCAAATTGTTATTTGGCCACAAAAAAGATTTAGTTTGCATTATGTATATGTTAAAAAATGTAAAGTCTTTTTAGCAATTTAGCCAATGCCAATTGCATTTGACAATATTTTTTTAAAATTTTTAATTTTACTTTACTGTTATTCAATTCTAAGTTGACAAGTGTTCCCTAGTAAGCTTCCGCCTTTGATAACTATGAATAATGCCATCGTGCCGCCATACACTGTCAAAATCTTTCTCCACGTGAAATTGATTATCAGAAACCGAATTACTCATTAGGTAAAATGGATTAGTCTGTGAGGTGATTTTGTAACCTAGCCAAAATTAATCGCTCAAAGACTTTTGATAGGGAACACAGCAAACTTATCGGCCTATAGTTTACAGACTTACTATTATCTAAGTAGCTTAGATTAAAGCAGTCATTTAACAAGATAAAAGATAGGTTTCCGCTATTTAAGATTTAAATGTTGTTAATATTTTCAATATCTACGTAGCGCTACGTCTTTTGCATTTTGAGCCATTCGATTATTGATTTCACTTCGTTTGGTTTGGCTCATTCCACGTTATTAATAAAAATTTAGCTAAGTTAAACAATTGTTGAATTAACCATGTTGGCCGAAATAATTTTTTAGGTAAAGGATGCACGATTAAATGTGTCAGCCAATGCTTTAGCTTTCTCTCCATCAGTAACAAGCGTTTGGTTAACAAATTTTAAAGGTGGCAAGAAACTAATTTTATTTATAATTAGTTTTGTTATGTGGAAATCAATTTTAGGTCTCATTTCTAAAAATGCTTGCTTAATAACTGGCTTAATAACTAGAATTACCTCTATCTTTTGTTTATTAACATTTTAGTCAAAACTATATCTTATTTTATTTGCATTTTTTTATTTGAAATGTAACTGGAATTTTCTCTTCATATATATTTTAGTAAAGTGTTTAATTTTATTATTTCCATTCATCGATATCTGCCTAGACCTATACAACAAGGAAATATGTAAAATGTTTATTTTTTTGTGTTGAATTAATTAAAAAAAAAAGTTAATAAATAAAATGTCTTTACTAATCCAACACTGGTAGTAGCGGCCGTAATTAATTGTTGTTTTTTTTGTGTCTGTACCCTGCAATCTTTTCTGGGGCCGAAGCTCTCCCAACTCTTTCGCGGTTTAATTTTTAACGTCCTACCTTACGCCGTCACCAGCCAAATCGAGGACGCACGAATACAGGTTCTATTTTAAATCCATCTGCACATTGCATTGCTCCAGCCAGCCTGTACTGACATGGACGATGGTTCGGCCCATGGATTCTGCACTCCAACAGGGGGTCATAGTTGTGTTCATCGTCATCACCGATCGTAATCAGGTGATGAAAAATCTCTTTTGCAACCCTCCCTCGTTGGGATTCGAACCCGGTACCTCCCGTCCCAAACACCGCAGCTTTAACCAATCCATTATTGTTATCGTCTACAAAATGTTGTAGACAAAATGTTTTACCAACAGCAACAACCATCTTAAATAATTCTAGAATTGATTTAAAATTTAAATTATCATTAATAAAATTAAACCAATTAAGGAAATCATTTATTAGTGGAACCCACAAAAGGTTAGTACGAAAATTACTTACTAGATTTTAACTGTTATGTGGCTTAAGTAAATACTTAACACTCTTAAAAATTAGTCTTCGAAGCAATCAAAATTCCAGACTTCAGTTATTTTTTTATCAATGAGTTTAGTACCAAGCAAACTCGGTTTTTTACTTCGTTAACGACATTAGAATAGTGAAATCATGTTAAATCGATAGAATGACGAAGTGTTCCAACTTATATGAATGCAAATATTTATGAATTTATGACTTTTTATGGCCACCTTTCTAAATTGGTCGTTTTTTTCAGCCTCATGAATATTCCATTGACTATCTATGGATAAGTTTGCAGAGATATAATCTATTGGTCAGTCTTCAAAATTGTTGGACGGACTGCAGACTTTCCAACTCGACTTCTTTCTTTGTACTCGTCTGATGTTCTTTGCAGTCTACACATGTTGGAGATGAATTTTCTTTTACAGAACCCACCTGATCCAAGAGATGTGTAAAACACATCTTTGCTTTTTATTGTAATATTTCTGCCTTGACACTATTTCCGTTGGACTATTAAGCAATGGTTTTTCTTAGTGTTCCTATTCTAACTCTCAGCTGTTAATTATTTTCATACTAAAGATGGCGTCAATATTTTCTTTGTTACTGAAAGTAAGCCTATATAAGGGAAGACCTATTTTAATAACTTGAAATCCAGTATCTTTATTTTTTCCCTGTCGTTTGAGGTCTTCCATTATATCCCTTTTGTACAGGTTAGATGCACGGTCCTTGCCGTAACCTTTATTGGACAGTTATTTTTATTTTCGAATATACTTATGCCACTCGACTGTCTCTAAATTACGGTTCGTCGCTAAAACTATATATACACTACAAAATCTACACCCGTATCAGATGACGATTGTGTCGGAAATGATAATTTTATTGAGTACTTACATAAATATTGATGAATAGTTATGTGTGTTCGAATTACTGGTTATTTTTATCAAAAAGTAGTCGAAATAATGATTGCCCTTCAATCCAATTGAAATTCTTTAGCTAACGAATTTGATGTATATAGTGAGCAGGAGATTATAGGTGTTAATGGGAAAACTAAAGTGACGTCGCTAATGTGTGCCAGATCCAGTTTGTATAGTGTGATATTGGGCCAGTGGTATACTCGATCGTTGCAGGAACTCATTTCTCGCCACCAGATAGTTTTTAATTGTGGATATCTCATTTCGTTGCTATACCAAACTTAAAACTTGAGACAATGGTCTATCTTCCCTGTATCTCCCCGTATCGACAACGGTTGATGAAGAATCGTGAATTGTTTCGATTATTAAAAATTCTTCTTCTTTGGCAGATACTAAATTGTGGTTGCATGCTGATCTGATCAATGCATCAGAGATTCGTTCCATGACGATATTCAAGTCATGTTAGTTGAAAAATTAATACTTCGACGTAACTTCCTTGGTGACAAGATAGGTGATAAGATTCAACAGACCCAGTTGTGTTTGATAATGAGTATCAATTATTACTTTATGGCAGACGAAATTAAGGAATTCTTTGTACGATCAACAATTGCCAAAGCCTATTTGTCGATCGTGGTGTAATTTTGCTCTGTGCCGGTGAAAGTTCATGAATAGTATGCAATTTTTCCCTCTGCCCATCTTTCCATTTGATGTGAGAGTATGACCACAATTTCATTAAGAGATGCAATCCAGTTTAAGAGTAGACGCAGCTATTCATTGTTATGCACTAAGAAACTGTTGTTGGAGAGAAGAATTCACTTTAATTCGTTTTAGTTCGTCGATAAAGTGTTGATGAGTACTTTTTCAAACCCACTTATAATCTTTCTTCAGATTTCTTTTTGCTTTTCTTAAACAAAAAAAAAATGTGATACAACTTAGGAAGCTGCAAAAAAGTTCAATGTACACGCTTTGAGAGGCTGGAGTGTTGCTAAAACTTGTATGTAATTTAGGATGTCTCAATCGAAAACCAGCGTAGTATAAAAAAATATTCCATAAAATATTCGAAAAATATTCCAAGTAAACGTTTAACTTTGAATAAGCCCTCTCGTATGTGTGATGATTGTTTGAATCAATGCAGAATCATCATTCACAGATAGTTGCTGGTATGCTTGAGCAAAATCAAGATTCAAACATTTTTATCCCGATGGTAAATAATATATAACGACGGAAGCTTAAACCAGTAGGCTTAATGCTTAATCCTAATGTGGATTTTAAGTCTCCACTACATAGATGTCGCCAATCACTGTAATCAACATGTTCTATTATTCCTCGATTGGTTAGCTTTTGGAGTTTATGCTCTACTATAGGACGAATAGCGATATTTATTTTTTTTTAATTAATTTATATTATAATTTATATAATAAAAATTAATGATCAATATGCCGTAATGATCATTGGGTGACTGAATTCAAAAATTGTATTGCTACCTGCTATTGCTACACTAAACAAAAGCTTATCGCTAAGATGGCCTTGAAAAAGGATGATTTTCATAACTACAAGTTATGACTGTTGACAGTTTTCTTACGCCGTTCTTGGGCACACTCAATAAGAGGTTGCATTTTGGCAAACATATTGGTGCTGACGTTTGAGAGAACTGCTTTACTAGTGTGGCCTTAAAAAAAGACTGGATATCTACATTTTTGGTTTTAATAGAGGTAAAAATGTGGTAGATGTTAAACAACCAAGTGGGCGTAAAAACCCACCAACTTGATCATTTCTTCTATGTTGGTAGCTTTAAATGGCGTCATCTTTTGATGTAGAGAAACATTTATATTAACAAATCCATAATTAGAATTATTAGAATTATTAGAATTGAATAACTGTGTCAACAATTTTTCAAATCTTCTTTTCCTCAGAACCTTTTATCGCGAAAAAGGTAAAAAAAAGTTGCAAACATTCCTTAACATCTTAAAAAAAAGTCCTCGGGGTGGCGATACGATATCCAACTCAGTACTTAGTAGCCTTATATATAAAGCTGTATCACAGTTTAGTGAGATCATAAAGACAAGGCTAAATGTTGAAAATTGGTAGCTATTTCTAAGCTAGAAAAGTCTTCCAATAGTATAGAAACTATCCAATTTCATTTCTATAAAAGCTATACCCTCTATTTAAACCATTCAATCCAGGATTGGATTTCGTGCCAAACGGTTTTGTCGAATAGGTTTTGGAATTAACACATTTTCATACTACAGATAATACAAATTCTACCAAGACTAAAAAAATTTACTGATGCGGATTATACGTTGAAATATACCTATTTTCAATTGCCCTATCATGATAAAATGAAAACTTCGCCCACAATACAAAACCAGATCGTAAAATTGCGATCACTACTGTAGTAAAAAAAATACTAAATTTATCGGAGGGGAATGTTAAAAATCGAAAATAATTTAATAACACATCAACATAAAAAGTTTTATGAGAATTCATTATGATTATGACGATTATCCCGTAAAAATGAAATAAAATTAAAAATAATATTTCAGGGTAGACTGAGCACCCGAATGAACATTAACTATTCCGCCAACCATTATGTGTAGCACGTGTGAGTATTTCACATTAAAATTACCAAACATAATCGCCGAAAAAACAAAAAAATAAAAACATTTCGTACATTTTTATTGTGGGGATGTAGTACTGCGTACATACAGGATATATATACATACAATTTTTATTCACTTGACTCTCTATTAAAATATGTAAATGTCAAGTGTACCGTCGACTGGCGACAACAACAATAACAACAACAACAAAAACAAAAACAACGACGATAAAACATATTTATATATGTATATTCATTTATCGGAAGGGTGTCGATTACATATACGAACATTTCCAATGCACACACAATTTTAGTTTCAATTGATTTGATGAATTCATGCAAAACATCATACGTGTACATATGTTGTGAATATGCACTGAACGTATGAAACAACATTAAACATAAAATATATTTTAGAGTACATGCACATAGCTTAGTTTTTTTTATTTTATTCAATTATGTTTTCGATGTTATGTTCATACATATTACATCTGAAAAGGATGTTTTGCTTTCAAAGCTGGCGGTAATCGTATATGTTAAAGTTACAATTACTCATGCAATTGGACAACCAGTAGATGGTCTGGGAGCGGGATCCATGACATCACCAATGGTTACACTCTTCATTACAGCGGCTATCAGAATGGAGGAGAATTTAGAGTTGGCTTCCTTATCCACCAGCGCGTGAAGCATCTTATCATCGACTTCCGCCCTATCAACATGCGGATATGCACCGTCAGGCTCCGTACTAAAAAATTCAACATCACGATCGTTAATGTACATGCACCGACCAAAGATAAATCTGATGACATCAAAGATCTCTTTTTTGTCGAGCTGGAGTAAGCCATCAATAACATACCACACCACCACATTAAAATCATGGTGGGCGACTTTAACGCAAAAATCGGCAGAAGTGCAGAAAATACATTGTACATCGATCCTAACAGCCTGCACCTAACTAGTAACAACAACGGCCAACGCGTCACCGACCTGGCAATAACGTACAACTTAGTTGTATCAAGTACGTTTTTCCCACACAAGAGAATCCACAAAGTAACGTGGAGATCGAATGATGGAAGAAACCCAAAACCAAATCGATCACGTCATGCTGTCTAAGAGACACTCTACCAGCATATCCGACGTCAGATCTTACAGAGGTACAGACATGGACAGCGATCATGTGCTTGTCATATTTAACTATAAGTGCAAACTGTCATCTACGTTCAATAATAGACAAGCACAAAAGACCGTTCGATGGAATATCGATACTTTAAAACACCAAGCGTCACTGCAGAGTTTGCAATCAGCTGTCACTGTGTATTTAGATCGGCCCAATAACAACGAAGGGGCTCCTCCTAACATCCAGTAGCAGTGGCACGCTATACAGTCAGCCATAGCCACCGCGACGCAAAGTTCCATCGGAAGAAGGCCTCTAAGGTCCCGCAATGTTTGGTTCGAAGATCAATGTCGAAGAGTCGTCGAAAATAAACGGAAACTTCGTGAAAAATGGTGGGTCGTCGAAAATAAACGGAAACTTCGTGAAAAGCACGATCATATGAAATCTTGCATCGAAGACATCCGCTTCCAAACTGAAATAGGAAACTCAAGGAACTGTTTTCCACCCAAAAAGTACAGCCATCAAAGACGGAAATGGAGAGCTGAAAACAAACGTGGCTAATGTATGGCAAACCTACTATCAAAATCTGCTAAATCGGAACGACGAAGTGACCCCCATTAGAGCAATAGCTCCTCTAGGTGAAGAGGTCCTTGTTGAATATCCCACAGTAGAGGAAGTAGCTGCAGCTATTAGTAGATTAAAAAATTGAAAGGCACCCGGTCTCGATGGAATTCCCGCAGAATTGATCAAGCTCGGAGGCGCTACTCTTGCAACAAATCTATACGATCTCATCGTCTCTATTTGGGACCAAGAAGAGTTGCCGGAGAAGAAGAATTGTAAGACCGCACTCATATGTCCGCTGCACAAAAAAGGAGACCGTGTTAAATGTGGAAACTATCGTGGTATCGCCCTGTTGAGCACTGCTTACAAAGTGTTGGCTAATGTTGTACTTGCCAGACTCAAACCTCTCGCCGAAAACACAATTGGCGACTATCAATGTGGCTTTCGTCCCAACCGATCGACCACTCACCAATGTTTTAACATGAAATAGTAAAAATGTTGGGAGTACAACATAACCATACACCAACTGTATATAGACTTCAGACAGGCACATGACAGTATAAACCGCGAAAACTTATGGGCCGCGCTCATATGCCTAGGAACTCCAGAGAAACTTGTTTCTCTGTGCAAATTAACAACCTCTGGGTCTGTATGTAGAATCGTAATTGAGGGAGCTTTGTCAGACCCCTTTAAAATAACATCTGGTGTTCAACAGGGAGATGCACTCGGGCCTGTGCTGTTCAACTTGGCGCTTGAGTACGTAGTGAGAAAAAGCAACATTGAAACTTCGCGCTGTATATTTAATAAATCAGGCCAAATTCTTGGATATGCAGATAATATCGTGCTTCTTGGCCGAAGACCTAGCGATATCAAGGACAGTTTCATACAGCTCGACCGCTGCGCAAGAAGACTTGGTTTTGAGGTGAACAGCAGCAAAACTAAATGGTAATCAACACCCAGGAACATCTCCATGGTAAATCTCGGAATTGGCGACCATAACTTTGATAGCGTCGAAAACTTTAAATACCTCGGGTCAGTTATAACATCGTCGAATGATATGCAGGCAGAAATAAAAGCCCGAACCGCTGCCGGACAACGAGTTATCTACGCTTAATCGAAATTATTGCGATCTGAGCATATGTCGCAGTATTGCAAGTTCGCACTTTATAAATTACTCATAAGACCTGTGCTGGCTTACGGAAGCGAGAGCTGGACCACCTCTAACGATTGTAGATTGTTATCTACCTTCGAAAGGAAGGTCATTCGCTCAATTTTTGGTCCAATCAAAGTCGCGGACAACGAATATTGGATTCGTATGAACCACGAAATAAGGCAACTTCTTGCCTTTAAATCTTTTTCTTTAAATCTAATCGAATTAGATGGCTCGGCCACGTTACACGATCTCCACAACAACGAATGACCTATACAGTGTTCCATCAACAACCAGCCGGTGTTCGTCGTAGAGGGAAACCCCGATTTCGACCACTGTGACGACGTCCAACAAGATCTACATGCATTAGGATGTCGAAACTGGAGAACGAGAGCGATGGACCGAGATGGATGGAGGACCTTAGTGCGGGCGGCAAAATCCTTTCATGGGAGAGAGAAAGAGAGAGAGAGTCTGGACAACTTGTTAATCATTTATATTCACACGCTTATGCCAACCTCACTTGTTACCCAACCTCATTTTACAACAATTTTGATAATCTGGATCAGAAACCATCGAGTGACTGCTGTGCGCTTCACCGCATACGAGTTCAAAATAATTACTCGCTCATAAAGCTATTGATTGATTGTACTGTAGAACCAAGCTCTAAACCTACTCACGAATAACGCCAGTTCTATTAATTTTTGTAAAGTTTAAAGCTTAACGAAAAGCTTTCTAAAACCCACATTCTTTTCAACCACTGTTTTTTTGTAGTTTATTTTAAGTGCCTAGTATTACAAAAATATTTTATTTTTTTGTAATTAAAAAATTCAGAAACCGAGGAAAATTAATTTAATCGCGATATTTGTATTGCATACAACTATTGTTCCTAAATCTTGATTGCGATTTCAAATTTTAGCATACGATTTTTTTTTGATTTATTTATGCATATAGCATAACAAAATTTCATCAACACTTTTTGTTTTCATCGTTTTAACAATAAAGCTCATCAAAAATTTATTAAAAAAAAAAATTTGAAAAGTTTTTGTAGCTCCTTTATCATTTTCTTCATTTTTGTATTTTTCTATAAATAATCCGGTACTGTTTATTTTCATGGAAAATTAAAGTTTTTAAGAAATAGACAACAAACTCCCAACACTCATCGAAAAAGCTCAACTCAAGAAAACAAAACAAAAGTTTAAGTAAAAATAAGAAAATTTAATTGATTTGAGTGTTAGTAATATTTGTGTTTGTCTCCGTATATATGTGTGTGAGTGTGTATATACATAAGTATTAGCTATGTTGCTATACTATATATACGAAAAAAAAGTAAATTAAATTAATTCTGCAAAGTTTGTTGTTATACCAAACAGAAAAAAATAAAAAAATTAAAATTAAATTAAATTAAAATCAAAGTTTGTTTTTAAATAAAATATTGTTTTCTAAATTTTTAATAACTCCAGAAAGATGAAAGTTTTTATGTTTTGTTTTCACCAATCTTTATAGCAATTTTGTGAAATAACCTCAGCAACAGAGATGGTGTATTTTTTTTTTGGTGGTTTTAATAAAGTTTGGTTAAGACATAAAAACATGCTTAAATTATTAAGCTACTATACATTAGACTCAAAAAATTTGAAATTTATCTAAAACAAAACATGATTATATATATGTGGAAAGTTAACAATTGAATAGGAATGAACCTGATTATTAATGCATATTGCGGCTGCTAAATAAATTAACGTTAGGACGGTTTTACATCTATTGGTGGTAGTCTTAAGAGGCGGTAGTTTTAAGTAAAATACAGTGTTTTAACCTTATCTATATTTCAAGATGATAGGTTTAATATAATAATAATTTGTACAATTAATGTAATTGAAATATCCTGATATTAGAAAAAGGCGGTTGTAGGTAGTTTAGACTTGTTAGATAATTCTGAAAAAGTTAGGACTCGAATTGTCCTCTATTGTCTGTTACAATAGACACTGGAACACCGAAACGAATAAAATCTAATTTGAATAAACAGCAAAAGCGACCGTGGCAGCAGAAATATCTGTGATCTGCAGAAACCGGTAGCGGACCAATGATGTCGAGATGGATTTCCGAAAAACGATGAGAAATTAATTTAAACGTGCCAAG
This sequence comes from Tipula confusa, assembly GCA_963556175.1. NCBI lineage: Eukaryota > Metazoa > Arthropoda > Insecta > Diptera > Tipulidae > Tipula > Tipula confusa. The sequence goes on from OY744475.1 coordinate 37,142,103, forward strand.
AGGTGATTTTGTGTGTTTGGTTATTTTAGATTTTTGACAAGCTATACAATTTTGATACATAATTTTTTCATATATCGAAAATATTTGATGCTGGAATATGCTGCGAGTAGCTCTCTATCGTATGCACTATAATGTTGTTGTGTATCAGTGAGACGCATAGAAAAGACACTAAGTGGTTGCCAAGAATTTGAAATTAGTTGTTGTACGACTGCACCAATTGCTGTGTCTCAGACATCAACCATAATTGCCAAACGAGCAGATGAAGATGGGTGTGCCAGACAAGTTGCATTGGATAATTTAGATTTACAATTTTCGAAAGCTTGCATTGAAGATTCTGTCCATGTAATTGGAATTTTGCTATTTTTTCGTAACCTTTTAGAAAATTGTTTAATGAAATTTAATCGAAAGCTGCGTGGGGAATAAACCGACGGTAAAAATTTATCACGCCTAAAAATCGTTTTAATTGTTTTACGGTATGCGGACGTTCGAAATTAGTGATTTTATTGACTCGATCTTGTGTTGGAAGGATACCGTGAGCATTTACGTTGTGTCCTAAAAAATTAACTTGGGTATTGGCGAAAATGCATTTATCTAGGTTAATAACTAGACCGAATTTTGATAATCTTTCAAAGATAATTTTGAGGTGAATTAAATGTTCCTCGAATGATTTTGATGCAATTAAAATGTCATCCAAATAAATGAAACAAAATGATAAACAGAATAAAACAGAATGTATCAATCGTTGAAATGATTGAGCTGCATTGCGGTGGCCAAAATTCATTTTACAGAATTTAAATAATCCAAAAGGTGCTGAAATGGCTGTTTTAGGTATATCTGAAGGATTAATAGGAATTTGATGATACGCTCTAATTAAATCCAAAGTAGAGAAAATTTTGCACCCATCCAATTGATACGAAAAGTAATGAAGGTATGGAATTGGATCACGATCAGATACTGTGACGTTATTTAGGGTTCTGTAATCCCCATAGGCTCGCCAAGTTCCATCTTTTTTCTTAACGAGATGCAATGGACTTGACTACGCACTGTCACTGGGTCTACAGACTCCTTGTGTCATCATTTTTTGAAATTCAATTTTAGCGTCCTCCAATTTATCTGGTGGCAATCTACGCGTTTTGCAAGATAACGGTGGTCTATGCGAGTCTCTATCACATGTGAAACCTCATATTTAACGGGACTCAAACCAATAGTGTCTTTCGTAATTTCGATGAATTTTGAAAATAAATTTGTAATCTCTGGGCCAAATTGGATTTATTAATGTTGGATAAAGAATAAAGTTCTAATTTTGAAATAGACCCGACCGAAAATAAAGAGGTTAACGGATCAATTATCCTCTGTCTCTGCAAATCGACCAAGAGTCCGGTTTTTTTTAGAAAATCTGCACCAAATATAGCCAAAGTGACATCCGCGATTATAAATTTCCAAACCACATTTCGTCTTGGGCCAAAATTTAACTTTAAATCGCAAGTTCCAAAAGCATTTACCCGAGTTCCGTTAGCCGCAAATAAACTGAATTTTGAATCGTTCACTAAATTATTATACCAATTTTGCGGTACAACAGAAACATCGGCTCCGGTATCAATTAAAAACTTGAGTTTTGTACAAATGTCCGTGATTAGAAGACGGCTCGAACCTGCTTCATCACTGTTAGTCGTCTCTTTATGATGAACATTTCGTTTTTTGAATCGCTGATGGTAAAAACACAATTCTTTATCAAATTTTCTACTATTTGATTGCGACCTATTTCTTGAATATTGCGAGTCTGAACGATTGGTAAAACGGGAACGAGAATTTTTTTTCAAAACAGCCGAAATTTCAGACAATACTTCTGTTTTTAAATGTGAAAATTTTGTATTTAAATCCGTTTCCGAAAACGATGACGAATGCTTTGTTCGAGAAGAAACGAAAACAGGATCGAAATTTTGCGGCTGAATATTTTCTGAATTTTTAATAGAATTGATCTGCAGATTAGACATGGTTTCTAAAACTGAATCAGCACGTTCTGCCAGATCTGCTAATGCTAAATAATTTTCGAATGGTGTCAAAATTAATTGAACTTGATGGGGTAATCTTTTCAACCAAAGTTGCTTAATAGAACCTTCATTAAAATTAGTACCCGCATTCAACTGTAATCGAGTCAAAAGTTGGGAAGGTTTCTGGTCTCCCAAAGTTAAGCCATGCAATAATTTATTTATTTTCATTTCTCCGAATCTCCCATCCGTCTAATCACCTCATTTTTAAATGTAGTATATGGAAGTGCTCCTTTGTCTTTCGTTATTAAGTCTGCGAAGGTGTCATGTAACCTTGCGTCTAAAGCACCAACAGCATGTGGCTTCGGCTCTTACGCTTGACACTGCGAATCGCTTTTCCAAAATTTAAAACCAAACGGTAGGATTCTGCTGATATAGTGGTTGTGGAGCTTTGAAAGACACTGGTGCTATATGGTTACGATGTGTTTCTATAGGATTTGTAGAAGTTCAACCTATGTTATCTTCCCCTCCTTCGATTTTGTTGTATGTAACACGGGTGTACGATGGTGCCCATTATTCTGGAAGTTCCTGGTTAGTACATTCTAATCAATCAATCAATTCTAGCCTGCTAGGTGAAAACTAGAATCTGCTAATTTCATGTTGTTTAAGTTAGCTCGTGAATAGTTTAAACCTTTGATTTCAGGTTTATTATATATAATGATATTTTTTGCAGAAGGTTTTAAAAAAAGTCTCTGCACTAATGGGGATGAAATGAATTTACCTCTGAATTAGTAAAGCCAGAAATTTGGCACATTTCTATAACTTGTGGCATTTTCCATAGAGTGCACATATTACTGCTGGCGAAGCGGGCATGGATCTTGATTTCTAAGCAAGTTCTATATAAGACTGACGTTTAATGATTTTCGGTTGAGTGGCAATGTAAATAAGCCAGTGATGTCGACTCTCAGCTTATGGTCGTAGTGCCTTAAGACCATTCACTACTTCATCACATATGTCGTGTAAAGGCGTAATAAATTGTGATGATGCCTCTTATAGGGCTTTTGATAAGCATTTTATTTAAAATGTCAATCAAGAGAAAGTGCAACTTCTAAAATCTTTTTAAATATGAAAACTTTAGGTGATAGCTTTGTGTTTTATGGTGGATCCAAAAAGGTCACAAAATGATTGCCATTCCGGAAAGGATTAATAATGCGTGGTAATCGAAATTCGCTCGATGTATTTTGTAAAGTATTTAGCTTCTGACCTAAATTTTAATTATGCTGATTCGTGCTAGAACTATTCCGTACATCACTTTAAAGTTGAGAGACTAATTGTCAAATAAAATAGTCAACAATTTTAAAAGATTTAAAAATAACATATCAAAAACCACTTTTAAAACATTAAAGTCTTAGAAATTACAAACATTTTAGAGTACTCCTCACACAAGTAAAATTTCCTTCATCTTACGTTAACCTAGTTTTTGGTTGTGAGCAATCATTAAACACTTTTTGCACAAGATGAAAACTAATTTCAACAATTTATCTTAATTTTTACATCGTCAAGTAATTTTCATTAAAATTTTTGAAATATTTTTCGTTTTCCTTTAATTTTCTTATCTTTGCACTCAAGTACAATATAAAAACGAAGTCATAAAAAAACGAGGATAATTACTGTGTATTTTAAAATGTCTGTATAAGGATAACAGCATAACGCTATAATAACTACATTTTATTCATTTTGTATTGCATAAACTGTACGAAGTTAATACCGATGTCGACAGTATTTTTGTGTAGCAATATTACCTAGAAAATAAATTTGTCATATACCCAATGACTCGTGCCAAAACTAACGCCCCATCTCAAAACATATATTTTCACACAAAAACATTAGGTGGTCCCAAAAAAACAATTTACACCGTAATTAATGACCCATGTAAAAACATGACCTGGATCCAATTTCGAAACGTTCCTCTCATCCCATTACATATAAAGACATACATCTGCCGCATAAATCAAACTATGATCGAGTACACTACATCAATCATTGTCGACCATTCGATATGTTATTTTTTTTTTAAGATATACTTTTTCGAGTAAACAATCAAGTCCAAATGTCCCTTGTCAATGTATATATGTATATATGTTTATATATATATATATATATATATATATATATATATATATATATATATATATATATATATATATATATATATATATATTGATTTAAAAAAATCTTAAATAAACAACAAAAGATTAAGAAAATTAAAAATTCGGCCGCATATAATAAATAAAATAAAAATTATCCGAATGACTGGAAATCCAAACAATCGAAATCATTGAAATTCATCTTAATTTATGACAGATGTTTATCTTAACCTCTTTGCAACTCAAATAAAATTAATAACAACAAAAATGAAATTTCTTAAATGAAAATAAAAAAAATTTTCGATTTGGAATTGAATTTCGTTTGAAGATGATATTTGATTCAATTTTTTTTATTTACTTTTTTTTGTTGTTGGTTTTGGTTCAAATTCAATTTGATGATAGTTTGTACATAATTTGAAATGTGTGCCGCCGATGTGTAATCAGTTACTATGTTTATATGTGTTCATGTTAATATGTTAACGTTTGATGGCTCATTTAAATTTGTAAAATGCCGAGCAATTGTTTGTGAGCAATTCGTAAGGTATGCAAAGCACAGATGCCTATGGTAATACGTACTTCCATATATTAACTTATAAAGCAGCTCTAGTAATTTGAAAATCATTTTTTGACTACATGTCGTTTCCGGAAATCACCGGAATTCATTGTGTATTATAAACGCTTAGTATGAAAATAAACTGTCCCTAAAATGCATAAAATCGAAGGTTCAACAATACCTTTGAATTAATTAAAACTTTACTGTTTTTCAACCAAGGTCTCGCCGCGGTCGAGTTCATCAACGATAATATTGATTACTAATTACTTTATTTATCAGATAGACAGACTGCCGTTTAAGTTTTATTTTCTAAAGTCAATAATTGCGTTGCATTGTTTGAAATAGGTTTAAAGAATTTGCCACAACGAACCCAGTTAATTGTCTACCGATATTAACCTCTCATTACTATGTACCTTCCTGGGGTCCGAGTTCGATGAAAATTAAGTTAAAATCAAAGAATTAACCAGCGTATAGCAGCGTATTTTCAATCGAAAACTTCGGAACCTTGCAATATTTACGCAACGGTATGGGACATGTTAAATACACCCATAATTCGAATAGTCTTGAAGCATGTAATCGCAAAGACAATTGACACACTGTGATAAAGACTAAATAATAACCCGGAAGGAGATATTGTTTTGGGAGAAGAGTATTTCGATTTTGAGATGGTGGTTGTGGAAATCGATGATACTGAAACAATTGTACGATTCGAAATCGATGAAGGAAAGTCTATAAAATAAAAACTGTGCAATATTCCCGTACAACCGTATCGAAAAATTTAATCATTCGCCATATTGCGAAGTTTTTAAAGCTGTTCTTCGACATATTATAACCATACCACTTACCAGTAGAGGCTAACCCTGTATTTGGCTTATGTTAACAGACACGCGGCTTCGGATTGTTTTGAAGAACGTACAGTTGCTAAGACACCTCCACGTGTTTGATGGCACTATATATCAGCCATGAAAGAGAGGATCATTTGAAACTTGTTGCTCTCCAAGAAACTCAATTGCTGGAAAGTGGAGAGCATGTGTCCCAAGGCTATACGTTGCTTTACAGTGAAGAGGACCTCGGCAATCTTAATGTTGGTTTTATTTTTGGGCTCCAAGTAAAAAATGCTATTTAGGATATCAAAATAGTTGATAATCATATGTGTAAGCATGCATTTACGCATGCGTCTAGCCAACCTGTCAATTATGCACCCACTGATGTAACTTAAAAATAAAGACTCGCTTTACAATAATTTTGATGATCTGATGGGAGACCCATACAGGAGCATGAAAGGACATCAAGAAGCTCCGATAAACGAAAAAGAGAAAGCACAATATCAGAATTTTATTAGACTTAGCAGTAGCATTATAGAAACCAACCATCGTTCTGATTTTGTACACGCTCTATGCGACGTATTGAAAACTTCGGTTGTCAGTGCTGCCCAGATCTCTTCCCAGACTCTATAGGTATAGTAAAAATTTATCCCAAAAATAATATGTTTCATGAGGAATGCAGTTTTGCCGGACAACCGAATGTAGCTTATATAGAAAAGCGCAAATGGGTTTTAAGATCGCACGGCAGAACAAAGCGGGCCTTGCTAGGAAAACTTCCACGCGAATTTGTAGAAAAAGCGTAAATTCTTAAGAGTACAACAACTCAGCAATGATTGCTTTTCACGTAATTTTTTTCAAAGAAGTCACCGGGCTTCACCATACCTTCAGATCTAGGTATATTCGGGACCACGATAAAAACCTTGTTAACAGCGATTAAGTACTCGACTCTGCATACTAAAGAGCTTTTCTCTGGTTTACTCAATGTCCAACAAATGTCAAAATCTGTTTTTGAAAGTTGTCAAATATAGACATAGGATACGTAGAGGACCCGCTCCCTGGAGGTTGATTGAACTAATTTCAAGGTCTGGATATTTGGATGGATCACTTTGTGGAACTATCTTTTCGACCTTATTCGATTGGTATATCGAAAAAGCGAAGTTATCTCTGATAAATGGAAGGTGGCCGCGTGAGAAAATGTCAACGATAATATTAGAGAGAATCTTTGCCCGAATATCATTGAGGAATATGCTTTCTAAATATTATGAAGCAGCTCGTGACTTATATCAGGTGTTCTTAGCTTTGCAATAAGCCTATGTTTCAATCCATCGGGATAGCTTATGGTTTGCTCGGCGATGTTTGGGAAAACCTGATTAATATGTTCGTTTATGCAGTCACAATGCTGCATCAAAGTTGAAAATAAGCTATCAGGAATTTTTGCAATTAGCTCTAGTGTACGGCAAGGAGATGCTTTGTATCCGATACTCTTTAATCTCATGTCAGAATTGATATTTCTTAAAAGTAAACAAATCAGGGAAACATCTGTTTCTGGTATTTATGCAGATGGTATATGTGTAATTGAAGTGAATGACAACAGTGTCAGAGAAGTACTAGATCCACTTGTACGATTCTCAGCTTCCGATGGTCCCAAAATCTATGAATCCAAAACATAATATATTATCACTGATTTCAGAGACCACACATTTGAAGGAGTGACAAGTTTCCGATACCTCGAGTCCCTTGTCACTTATGATAATTGAGTGGGAGGAATGCCTTATACCCGCTGCAAAAGTCAAAATACCTTGTAAATGCCGCCAAGCTGAAGTTGTACAAAGTGTTGACCAGATCCGTTGTCATGTATGGATGTGAGAGTTGGGCCTTGACAGGTCAATCAGTATGAAATGTGGTAAATGACATGTGAGAGAAGAATCATGCGCATTATATGTGGCCCCAAACGCAACGATGGCGACCCTTACCGAGTTTAATCCATTTATTTTTACTGAAAATTCCTGATCTCGTTCATGAAATAAAAGGACAACGAGTACGGTGGCTCGGTCACCGTAAAAGCTCTACAAAAACACTCACAAAATAGAAAACATAATATTTATACTTTTACCACAATTTTTCCGTTCTGATCAATTTTTTTTTATTCACAAAAACGTGATTTGTCTGTTTAGCGGTTATTTCATTTTGTTTTCGTGCTAAATAATTTTTATTTTGATTCTGTAATTAATATGCAGTTTAGAGTTTTATATGTATTGAGGGGTGTGATAGGTCATTTTCTGTTGTTAGTTTTTATTAATTTTCTGCTGATTACAATGACAGATTTTGTTTAATGGTTCTTTCATTTAATTTCCGTACAACAATCTCCGGATCCCGTCTTATATTTGTATGCCTCAACACCGGATTTGTTTAACGAGTCCTGGGACTACAATAAATGTTAAATATAATGTAATGAATCTCTTAAATTCATTAATTCACTGCTGAACATAATTTTATTTCAATTAAGTTTCATTCTGACAATGATGTGGGCGATAGAAAATTAAGTGAACCAGAAGAAGACACAGATGAAATAGTCTAAAGTGATTTTGTTATTTCAAATAATCAAATCGATTGTTGGTCGATATTTACTAACAAAAAAGGATATAATTTTACAAAAATATGATTTCGACTTTACTTCCATTTTTACATTTCATAAAAGTAACCGTTAAACCGTTAAAAATTTTCTAATTTGCGATACTGCGAATTTAAACTATGTTAAATAAGCTGCAAAATTAAACAATAGATCAGCTCGTGAGCTTTTATACATGCTGTACATATTCGTATAAAAGAACCAAGAACTACAACCCTTAGAGTGTTTATAACGATTTAATTACAATTCTTCTGACAACTGTAGTTCCAGTGGGCGTATTTGCGGCGATAGGAATTGTTTCTTAGCAAACCGAATATCGGAAAAATATATATTATTTTTTTATTGATATATGTAGTTTAAATTTCGGGACCCTGGAATTTAAAATAACTGAGTCCTTTAATCCCGGGATTGGCAAAACGGTCCGGGATTGCAATCACTAACTGAGAGTGTTGTGAGGTGTTTTGTTAGTTTGACGGTTGTTTCATTTAATTTTCGTGCTAAATAATTTTTTTTTATTCTATAGTAGAATACATTTTGGAATTTTTAGTGAATCCTTAATGATTGTTTAGTTTGATTTTTGTGCTAAATAATTTATTTATTTTTTTAATCCGTATAATTTCTATACATTTTCTTTTTTGTGTGTATTGAGAATATTGTGAGGTGTTTTTTCTGTTTAATGTTTGTTTCATTTAATTTTCGTGCTAATTAATTTATTTAAAATGTGTATACAATTGTATCAATTTTGGAATTTTTTGTGTATGGGAAACGAGATCTTTTTGTAAGTTGGTAATTCTAACGTACCGTGTACATCGACGATGTTCTATAGCAACCTGTTCTATTGGGAACAGTAGAGAAAAGTTGCTGCTTATCAGACAATGCATTTTTTCACATTAGAGTTTTAATTTTTCATTTTTCTTCTTAGTATGTATTTTTTATTTAAGCTTAACATTCAGTGGCATGCCAAGATACTTAGCTGTGTTCACATACTGAAATATATTTCGATTTCTTGAAATCGGTATATTTTCAACACGCGTGTTTGTAGTTATTATGAACTGATTTAGTTTCATTTTGTTTAATCCTCCAACTTTTAATCCATGTATGTATTTCAGTAATAGATCATTGTAACTTATATATGTTAATCCTTCGTTGCTTTCTGCACCATTTAATATTGCAGTTTCTTCAGCAAAAGTCACCACTGTGGAATTTTCTAATGCAGAGCATTAGTGTATTTCGTTTTTCGAATTTTCTTTATTTTCGAGCATTATTTTCCTTATTGTTGCGTGAAGATCATTTTGTCACTATTTTGTTTACCTTTACCATAGTTATAAAATTTTTCTTTTTTTAAATTAATTTTTCTTTTACTTGTGTTAGAAGAATTATTACAATATTACCAACACATAGTATTACAATCTAGCCTTATATGAGGACTAATGACTAACTTTATTCTAGCTTGGAAATTGCTAGTAAGCAACACTTTATTTTAGCCAATCCATTTTATGGAGTTTTAAACTTAGTTCTTGATTTTTATTCTTAATATGGGCTTGCCATCGTATTTTAGCTAGTGTCGAGTGCTTTTTCAATAATATTAGTGATCCTATGCACCTGGTCGATAGTGAAGTGCTTACTTCTGAATCCAAATTGGTGATTTGGAACACAGCATTTTTCTTCAACTATTGGCATAAGTCTTTTCAAAAGTACCTTTTCAAATACTTTACAAATTAGTGGCTATAGTGAAATTGATCCGGACGATGTTGTTTCTGGTGGTGGTTTTCCAGGTTTGCTAATCAGCCATTTTCCATAATTTGGGTACGTATTTTAGTTTAAATGCTGCATTTATTAATTCAGAGAGCTTAATATTTGTTGTTTTTGAGAGTCCATAATCGCCTCTTTTTTTTATTAAACCTATAATTCCAGAACCCGACGCACCATTGATATCGTCAGATTCTTGATTAAAACTGCTATTGAGAGTTTCTCTTCGTTGACTGCTTAGTGGTTTAAATATGATTTCCAGATGTTTGGCAAACCTATCGAATTTCACTTTATTTTATCTTGCCCAATTTCCATCTAGTTTTTTCATTCGATGCTGTTCGGTAATAGGTCTTTTTAGACATTTGGTTGCCTTTCATAACGAATATTCGGATAAGTGGATGTTTGACAAATTTGAAAGTCTCTCTTCATAATTTTTTGTTTAATTGTTTACTACTGTTTTATCCTAGGGAGCTCTGGTCTGGTGCCATTTATTTCTTGCAGAACTTTATCTTCGCAATTGATCAGTTATTTCTTGAGGATAATTTTGCTGTTTGCTGAATGTTCTTAGCAAATTGCTTAACTTCAGCATGTTGTTCATCTATGTTTTCTGTTGGAGTCATAAGTTGTATTTTGTTATCTAAACAAACTCTAAAATAGTCCCAATCTGTCTGCTTAATACAAAGATAGGCTGTTTTTTCTTTTTGTCAGATGTTTTCACTAAATATTTAAGTGATAGGTGAGTGAACTGAGTTCATTTCGTGGCATTCTTCATGTATGTGAAGTTAGCCCGAAAACTAGCCCGAAAATATTTTTGAATTGTGTATTTGCTAAATTTAATTATAATTTAATTATAAAACCTGTTTTATTAGTATCCATAAAAAAAATACCAAGTCATCAAAACGTTGCAATGCCAAATTAAAATTAGAACGAAATATTTTTTTATGTAATAGGTAAATATTGTAAATTTAAACAAGAGTAGTTTTCATATAAAGACTTATTTTGATATTTCGTTATGGAACCAGCTTCACAGGGATTTCCAAACATATCGGCTGATGCCAGAAGTTACTTTGGTGTATCCTTAATTCAATATTTCAGTACGTTCACCGCACATTTTATATGTTTGCTTGTCCACTCCAGAAATTGAAATGTTTATGTATTCCGATTTTTCCTCAGTTCTCGAATTATTTCCCGTCCACTTTATGTGTAGATCACTAGTTGGATCATCGAGTCCCAACTCATCTGCTACAACTTCGTCAACTAGTGTTTCGGATGTGCCGTCATCCAAGAAAAGCATAGGTATCAATTATAAGTTGGGAGGTCGATGAATGGCTTTGTTGTTCATCAGTGTTTGGCATATCTTTCTTTTTATGCATTAGTTTGTGATGCCGCCTGTCACATTCATCTATCCTGCATTTCTTTGACGTAGGACATTTCCATCCTTGACGAGCTTTTAAACAAGTGCGACATAGTTTCTTTTCCTCAATGAGATCTCATCTTTCTTAATTGACAGTTCCTTGAAACGCTTGCATTGATCAACTTCGTGGTAGCTATCGTCGCATAATAAGCATCGGTGTTGGTTTTCGTTCTCGGCGTTTACTGTTGGCTTCTGTGCGTATGCAACGTCAGTGGTATGTACTAATATTGTCGGTTGACGACGGTAATTTAAACCTGAGCTGTTATTTAGGTTAACTCTTCCTTTTTTATCTGCCGCCTTAAATCCCGATACCACGGCCAATTCGGTTGCATCATCAGCTAAATATGACAGAAAATATTTCAACGTTGCTAAGGAAGCTGCATGGATAATCACAATGGGACGCCCGAATATCTGTTTTAACGTGCGCATCCCGATAAAAATGGATTCTGGAAATATTAACTCCTCCCCTACTAGATCCAAAGCTTCTACCTTAAGTGCCTCTCGAAGCCGAACTAGATTTTGTGAGTTGGACAATTTCAAATCTTCCGTTGATGTCTGGAACGCGTCATAAAATACAGGCCAATCCTTTCCATCTCGGTAAAAAAACGGTAATCTCCTAGGCACAGCATTTCGTGACATAATGTGATCTGCAGTTTGTTATGCCATTCTTGTGATTTGATTTTTATCGAAGTCAACTTTTGATTACCCTTGTGTCATTTTAATTTTAGAAATAGGTGTGGGTACTTCCTTATTTCTACACTGTTCATATCCTTTGTGCGACAGTTGCTTCACCATGATTGCCTTGTCACTGGGACCTTGCATTAACTCACGTTCGTTGGTCACAGTCACTGATTCGTTTACTTTCTCGAAAATATCCACGTTGCCTTTTAATAATAGTTTGTATTTATTTTAGATATATTCCACCTGTGTGTTGTACAGTTCCTCACATTCTAGAAGCTGTACTTCCCGTTATTTTATTTTTGACACCATGGTTGTTAATTTTGATTTATCGGATGACGTTTTTGATATGATGGAACTTTTCTTCGCTGTCGGTTTATGACATTTCTGCAGTGCGGTTTGTATTTCCTTTGGCTTTACTTGTAGAATTGATTGTGGTGGTGACACTGTTGGCGTAACGCTTGCAGCTTTTCGTTTATAAATTGATTCTTGACATGCTGTGCAATGTGTAATATTTTCTCCATCCAAAACTCCTACACAGCTCATATGATACCATCTTGTACATTCGTCGCATTTAATGATCGGATTGTTTTCATCGTCTAGACAAGCCAAGCATTTCCAATTTTCCGACATTAAACTTTAATTTGTTTCTTTACTTTTCCTTATCTTTGCTGCTTGGATAATAATAGATATGCTATCTATTATTTATCTTTGCAACAAGTTAGTTAACTGATTTTGTCTATTTAGGTTCCTTTGGTATGGTGGACTAGGCGTGATGTTTAACTTCATTTTTTTTTCTTTGGCCCTTAACTCGAACCCACTTAGTTTCTCTTGCGCTAGTTCATACTCATTCGTAGTATAAACGATATTTTCCGGAACTTCTAGATCAGTCTGATAGTCCATTTTTACATTTTCTTTTAGTTTTTTTACTTCTCCCTCGAGAATTTGTATGTGCTCTTGCATCCCTTTCATAGTAGCATTAAGTTTTTATTTTCTTGTCTAGATTCCGCTAAAGCTATGAGTAATTCCTCAATTTGAGGACTCTTAATATTTTCTTGAAACAATTTAGCCGTCTTTAATTGTAGTGTAGAACTATTTACATTTGTTGGCCGTAGCGTTAGAGATATTACAATTTTCCTCCTCTTTTGAAATATGTTAGGTTCGCCCAGAATCCATGAAAGTATAGATTTCCCTGAATATCAGGTATAAAAAAGAAAAAAAATTTCACAAAATATATAAATTAATCTTTTTTGTTTTAACAGGAATTAATTTCGAAGATTACTATCTTCTTCATCAGCTTGTACTACTTTGTAAAATTTGTCCACTCCTCTCTCGGGGAGTGGATTGTCTATATAGGCATGACTATTATATTTTATATTCCAACTTTGTAACTATGAAAAATCACCAAATATGCCTAGTATACCTCCAAGTGGTAAGATTTAGGCAATATCGGCTAAATACTTAAGGTATTAATTTCTAATTTTACCCGCAAATTTGGCTTTTATTGCTCTTCTGATATGATAATCTACTACTAGTTAGAATATTATAGAAATTATACGGTTTTCCGCTAAGTAACAATGTTAGTTCAATTGGAACTTTTCGGGTCAACCCAATATCATCGAATGCTTTTATTTTTAATAATAAAAATGTTTTCAGTGTCGTAAAATAAAAGTTTCAACGTTAACAAATTTTCTTTCAAACTAGTTCAAACAAATTCATCTTTTGGTAATTTTCAAAAACATCCTGCCTTCAAATTATCTTTATCAATATCATGTCATCGAACCATCATTTACATAACAACATATTTTGCTCATCAAAATGAACATCGCTTATATGTTATATTGTACATGTCTAGTAGCAAGTACATTATACTTCAATCGCACAATCGAACCAAACAAACATCATCAATTGAAAGAAAATTTATAAAAAAAAAGGAAATACAAAAATTCATTTCTCTTCTTATTTCAATTTTTCAATTGGATTGGGTAGTACATACATTGTATGAATTTTTTATTGTAAAAAATATGAATTTTCAATAAAATGGCAATATCGAAAAATGGAAAAATATAGAATTTATTGCTTTATGTACGTAGATCTTATGTGTTCAATCAATCGAAACCGAAATTGATGTATTTAAACCAAGAATTGCATTTAAATTTATATTCTTCCGATTTTTTACTAACAAGAAAATTTAAGAGTACAAAAATTACTATTATGTAAAAAATGTTCAATACATGAATAATAATTTCAATTTGTTTTATGCTTACCACAAAATTTGTTGGTTAGTTAACATAAAAGTTAAGAATTCAAATGTTTCGCACCATTTTGTTCATTAATTAGATTTCCAAGAACTAAATTGATTATAATTTGTGTGTTTGAACACAACAAAACCGTAATGATTGCTCCTGATGATGATGATGATGGTGGTGATGTAAAAAATTTAACCTGTATATCAATTCATAACTTGTTTTTTTTTTCGTATAATTTTCCAAAAATTTTTCCTTGGTTATTTGTTCTAAAAAAGGATTTTAAATTTTTTACACAAAAACAAGATTGGGTTGTGCGGTTGGAAATGTTAAGAGCTTTCATAAAATGAAAATGTAAATTTTGTTATCGTGGTTTTTTTTTTGTATTTTATATTTTAATGTTTTCAAATTAAATCAAACTTAAAATTTATTATATGTACATATATACAAATAAAAATGTTTTTCAATTTTATTTGTGTGCAATTTAATAAATTTGATATCAGAAACATCTGGTATGCATGTACTTGTATAAATATTGTAAAAAAAAAAAAAAATTTTGTACGAATACAGTTTTGGAAGCATGTACGATTTATTATTAGTATTGGATATAATTATTACCATGACTGTACACATTAAAAAAAAAATACAATTATTATTATCAAATTGCATACACGGCGCATTTATGTTATTTATTTGGTGCGAGTGGCATATTTTGCACATAAATTATCCAGATGGTGTATCAATATAATATAGAGGCTGTTAATTAATTGATTATGGCGATAATTATTTTTATTTTTATATATGAATGTGATTTCCGGTGTATACTATTTAACTAAAGTGTCAAAATGTTAATGACAAAAATGGAGGTTCTAATTTTACACTTCAATTTGCACTTTAATAGTGGTAATAGGTTTTGGCAGAACAACAATTGCTGAATATTTCAAATTTTTGGTCCTGCTTCATGGTGTTCACTATCGATTCTATCATAGATAACTGTAGCTGTAAAAGCTTCTGGAGATGTTGATGGTTTAGATTAAGATTTGCTATGCTCTCCTTGTAAAAGTTTGGATGGGATGTAAAGCTTGTGTTAATGTCGTATTTCGCTGAGGCTTCTGATAACCCCATTCCCAATATACAGAATATTGATAGCATGGTAGACCAAAAAGTTAGTGCTCGCACTGATTTCTGATTAAGCTGATGCATTTTCTTCTGATTAAAATTGTCTGTGAACATGTCACCCTAATCTGTCGCTTGCGTGACTCGTCTACTGGTATGAACGGATATTTTGGTAATTACTCTTTTAAAGAAAGCATTTGCCAAGTTGGTTTCAACAATCGTACCTCTTACCAATTTTGGGGATTTCGGAAGGATCTTCAATTTAAAGTAGAAGATTTCCGATTTTAAGTTGTGGGCTTGGTTTTAGCCATTATGGTCGTTGCTGTAATCTTCGCAGATACACATTACTCCATTTAATCTAAAAGGCTTGTTGCATTTTTTTGTTGCATTTACCATCTTGACAAGCGATGCATGTTTGAATGTATTAGATTTTCTTCTGGCATCACAAATAGTGCGATAAACTAATTAAAAAAATGTTCACGTGTTAATACTTCGAGATCGTTACGACATCAGAAATTGGACATATAAGCCTTAAATTTTAAATAGCCTTTTTTATTTATCTTTTTTATTTGTTAATTCCTCGTAGGTAAGTGTGGCATTTTCTATTCTCTTTTAAGGTTGGTTTTTTAACTGATTTTACACCAGCTTCCCATAACTCACCACAATGAGATGATGCAGGTGGTGGAAGATAGGTTATTCTCTCTCCTGATAATTGCTGGGCAACAATATCATTAAATTTTGTCTGTTGGATCTTTTTTTCACCTTTTTAACTGATTATTTGCTCTAACAAAATTCGTGCCATTGTCAGTATTATATGTGCATAATCCACGCCTAGATATGAACCTTTTAAGAGCCGCAATAAATTCTTCTGCAGTGAGTTCTGTCACTACGCATATTGCTTGGTTGAAAGGCAAACAAAAATTGCCATAGTCCATTTCAGTATGTGTAAATGGTCTTGATGGCCGAACTCTTGCTAAGGGTAAGCTTCTCATTATTTGATGATTTCCGGATTTATTTTGAACCTGTGAGATGTAACTGACATATAACATGTAGTTGTAATAATGTTACCAGCTGATTTTTGTCTAGTTTTATCTTTTGTCTTAAGAAATTTCATAAAGTTGTCTAGTGATTGAATTTCTCTTGAATTTTTTAACGATATTTCGTATGATCTTAGTGGGTCTTTATCTTGTTTTTAGCCAATACGTATAGATATCAAAATGCCATCCAATTCACTTACTCTTCAATAAAATTGGAACATTTGTATTTCTGGCAGCTAATTGATGCATATGGTTTCGTGAAGATCTGTAATGTGGCCATAATTCTCTCCAATTGGCAATTTTGTTTAGAAATAAATAGGATTTCCCCGATTTGTTGTTGTCCGGTAAGGTTGGTGTGGATGGTAGGGCACAATTGAGTCATTTCCGCATCTCATCTGAGCAGTTGTTGTATTGGTAATCACCACTTTCTGTCTATCTTGAAGGTATAGGTGGGTCGTCTCTAACGTTAGTGTAGCGTTCCGAATTTTACTATCGTTGTGGAAACACACATGAAGAGTATGTGGGAAACACACTGAAGGGGTACCAGCCCGAATTCAATCAATCAGGTCATTTCAAGATTGCACGTAATTGAAAAACTTTTCAGAACCAATCCAAAATTCGCCAAATTTTATAAATAATTAATAGAATAGCATCTTACTTTGGGCCATATTACTTTGGGATATTTCCGTCGCAACTGTTGAAATCACGTACCGTCAAATGGCAACCAGACTGACTTAGTTTTAAGGAGGACAAACACCACAATTACTGAAGAATTCCAAGTTTTGGTAAAGTAGTCCTTGTCGGCCGGAACAACCAGCACTTAAAGATTTTTACGGTGCTTTATTTTCAGTAATGCAAGCAAATCATACCGATAATTCTTAATTGAAGGACTTGGTTGAACAGATTGTTAAGTTTATTGCTCAAATTAAACAATTAGGCACTTGACCATTTCTTAAGATAAGTGTTGATTATGCTAGTCTAGTTATGGTATATTATCAGCGTGGAAGACGACAGTGGCTCACGAAAATTTATTTGTGATTCTTTGCATATTTGCTCTAGTCGTTTGATGTTTTAAAGACTACTTGTAATTCCTTTCTCGATCGCGTCAGATTACTATGCCAAAAGACATGGTGCTCATTTAGCGACATGTAAACAAATAAAATGACGCAAAATTACTGTTGATGTTCGCTCTCAAATCGTGTTTTGAACCGTGGCTTGAAGATCAACGCAACTGTTAATCACAAAAATATTTTGGAAGCTGTGTTTATGCTTTGGGTACGCAAACAATTTGGTAGAAACTTATAAAGCACACGAGGCATTTTAAATACCAAAAATATCAAAGTGGCGATCATCTTATGCAAGCTTTTTGCCGTGAATTGGAGTGCATTCCGGAATACCACATTCGTGCAGTGTGCAATGCCTTTTTTTACTGGTGTCTGTTGCAATTTGAGTCATTACCCAGCGGCCCATCAAATACTCCATCATCCAGTGCTGATCAATCGCTGTTATGGTTGCTGAGAGATTTAGTGAAAAGTCTGTAGTATTTGCCACGGTTATAGTTAATGTTAAATGAACTACTTGTTCCATGTTGGACAGTGGAGCCATAACTAATTTTGTGACAGAGCGGTTTGTTCAAACCTTAAAACTTCCCAAGCGAAAGACAAACATGAATGTTGGCGGAATCGGCTCTACTTCAACGACTTCGTTTCGTTGCGACAATTTGAAATATTTCAAAATTCGTCCAAAATTTGTCCACCGAAAATCACCGAAACACGTGCAGCGATTCCAATCTCTATAAAGGATTTGGAGATTCCAACTAATTTGCAACTGGAGAATCCATACTTTTCCAGACCTCAGAAAATCGATTTGTTGATCGAAACTAGGCTCTTCTGACACCTTATTCTTTTCGACCAAATTAAGCTCGGGGAAAATTAGCCAATATTACAGGAGGCCAGGTTAGGCTGGATTATTGGTGGTCCATTAAGTACAAAAAATAAACAAAAACCAACATCATTATTTTGTGATCAAATATCATCTGCAATTGAGTACCAAAACCATCATTAAACGAAATGCTTCAGCGTTTTTGATACTCTCCCTTTTGCTAAAGTGGAGATGAGCTCTAGAGATCAAGAGTGTGAGGACCATTACTTCACACCTGCCGCAATGCAGATAGATCATACGTTGTTTGGTTAGCATTTTCGAAAGAACCTTTGGTTTTAGAGGAATCGATGTGAATCGCCATGAAACGTTTCTTAAGCTTAGAGAAGAGGTTGAATAAGCAGCTAGAGGCGAAGGCAATGTTCACTGCTATCATCACAAAGTACGAACAATTACGACACTTAGAAACTGTTCGTGATTTCGATTCGACTGTCTCGCATTGCTTCTTACTACACCATTGCGTGATGAAATTGTCTAGCTCCAGTAAGAAGGTACATGTGGTTTTCGACGGGTCGTGCAAGACCTTCAAGGGCGACAAGGAAATCGATCCTATCAAAATTCTCCAACTCTGCACAGTGACTTATAGGACGGCGGTCAGTTCCTGCTTTGCAATTAAGACATTACATCGCCTAGCTATCCTATCAGTGCTCAAGCAGCATATCCTATCAGTGCTCAAGTACTTTGAAATAATTTGTGCGTGGACGACATGATGATTGAGGCGAATTCGGTCTGTGAGCTGACAGAAATTATGAACGAATCGATCGCCATTTTGAAGAGAGGGGGTTTTACACTGAGATAATTTTATTCTAACAGCGACACAATATTATCGCCAATTGAGCTCCACTATCAGGAGAATCTATAAAAATCGACGATCAAGATGTCATCAAAACTTTAGGATTAATTTGGCAACTTGAACAACAAGTCTTTCGATATACATACCAGCTGGTAGAATCAACGGCACGTATTACCAAGAGACTCGTGTTGTCTGAGATGGTCAGCCTATTCGACCCATTAAGTCTCGTGTGTCCGGTAATTACTCTAGCCAAAATATTTAACCAAGAACTTTGGAAAATGAAGAACGATTGGGACAATCAATTGGGAAATTAATTTCCGAACTCAAATGACATCTCTTAAGGCAATTTCCATTCCTCGATTCGTCCTACGAAAGGGCAACCCAAAATTGTCAAATGACAGTGGAAAAGCAAACGGAACTAGTGTGTATTTACGAAGAGTTCATGAGGACGCTCAATTTCCTGTTGTTTGGTCTGCGTTGATTCAAGGGTGGCTCCAACTAAAACTGTTAGTATCACTCGACTAGAACTTTTAACGGTTAAACCTATGACCGATCTGGACAGTCGACTCAAGCAGGAAGTTTTCGACCAATTAAATGTCAACCGTTATTTCTGTTAAACTGACTCGGTGATCACGGTGTATTAAACCAGCGAAGAGCCACACAACTGGAACAGTTTTGTTGCCCATCGCGTGACTAAGATTCAGAAGGACACACAATTAAATGAATGGAGAAATGTTCCAGGAGATTCCTGCCCTTTTTGATCAGTCAATTTGGAATTTTGGTTTGGAGGCACAATATTTCTAAAATGCGATGAGCTGGCTTGGTCACCCATCCGTTCACTACCGTCACCGAGCGATGTGTTAGCGGAGAAACGTGCATACAATTCCAAACACCAAATCCTCATCCCCAAAGATCATGAATTTACAAGGTCTCTAATTCGCTATTATCATTATTTTGGGACATTTCACGCGTGACCACTTATTGTTCTCATGGCAGTTCGCACAAGGTACTGGCCCAACAATGGACTAGTCCAGACTTGCAGTATCATTCCTCAGTACATAAGATGTGTTCGGATGAGACCAAAATTTCTTACGCAGATTATGGGTAATCTTTTACAAGCCCGACTTAATCACCAAAACCATTTCAAGTGAGTGGTGTAGATTTCGCTGGACCTCTCGGAGTACGTCATCACATTCGATGCAAAGTACCGAAAAAAGTTTATGTGGCACTATTTCTTTGTTTTGTCATGAAGGAAGTTCATTTAGAGCTCGTAATTGATTTATAAACCGAGATGTTTATTCGGTGTTTGAAGAGGTTAATCGCCGGTCGGGGAATGTCCAAACCCGATTAGAATGGAAATGTTCGAGTATTTGTAATTCGATGTGGCAACAAAAATATTGAACGATCAGACTCTGGAGTGGCGGCCTTGCTGGTGGAGCAGAAAGAACAAAATAATAATTGATCTGTGATAACAGCTCAAGGTGATGATACTGTTAAGAATTGGGAAAAGACCTGCCAAGTTTTTGTGCAGGCATAAATCTTCCCGGCAACCACACCATAAAATATATATACGACTAAATAAGTTCATCTAGAGTTTGGCATTAATCAATCATGAAGAAGTATAAAATATTTTCTAGCAAAAAACAATCGCACCCATAAAATTGTACAGTTCGACCATTAAAAAAAAATTAAACCCAGCACGAATGCATCTCCATCAATTTCGCTTGATTTAATAATAATATGACAGATGCATTTTTCACCCCCATAGGCGCACAAAAATTTAGAAAAATCCAATATATTCTGTAATCAAATTACCCATCCGCCTACATTTTTTTCAATTTCGGCGCCTTATCATTAGCAACTCTACAAAATTTCATCTATCATTTTTAGTTTTTTTTTTTTTTTAACTAACAATTTAATATTTCTGCCAACATTTATACACAATATGACAACTAATCAATACACAAAAATTTAATTTAATTTCTGATTTGTAGCCAGGAGCGACGAGAAACATTTTAGTTTTTATTGTGTTTGTGTATATGTTCCTTGTCTCAACATATGTTTGTTTTGTAGTTTTTACTAAAAAAAATATATATTTTTTTTTACTAAAATCGTGTATGTTAATGTCATAATCCTTTTGTTGCTGTTCTGTGTGTAGAACACACAGGTTCTCTATTGGGGTGTCCATATTTTGTATAATCTTTCATCTGATAACTTTAATTTTTCGTTTTTGGGAAGTTTTCGTTTTAAAGCTATTCGCTTTTCTTCTTTAAAACATTTCGTGACCTTCAAAATGGAAAACCCTTTAGTTTTGGTATTGTTACTGGTTGTGCTAATATTATCAGTTCTTGGTAGTTTCTCCCGTATATAGTAGTTCCTCTTCAGTATACGGCAATGCTGAATAAATATACAAAACTGTATTCAGAAGATAAAATTAAGAAATAAAAATTTCGTTGTTTTATTTATTTAGATCAAAGATATAGTGCTCGTCTTACAAAATATATGTTCGTATGTATATATGAGTGTTTGTGTCTGTATTCAGTAAGTATAAGAAAATAAAATAACCAAAGTAATGAAACATGAAAGTAGATTTATGTAAGTTATTTCGTCTTGTATATTAAGTTTAAGACACAACACCGTATGAATTATATTCGTACAAACCGCGGTTTATGGTAATTTTCGAAAAGAACAAAAGGATATGATTATATGGTTTAGCAGAAATCTGTACAAGTGAAAATGAACTTTTCTTAAATATGAACAAATTGAATTTTATTTATTTATACAACACAAAAAAAAATATTTTGCATCTCTCGCATTTGATGCTAGATTTAAGATCCTTCCTGTGACCCAGAAAATATATAAAAAAAAATCTAAATCGTGACTAAAATGTTTTCGTTGTAATTTAAAAAAAAAAATTATTGCTTCCCAAATAGAACGTGAGAAAATATCTACAATCTAGACTGGAATATCGTAAATATACAAAGTGGAAATTTTTCTTACCATTAGCCAGACTTATTCTTATGAACTTGTCTTGTAAGACAATGTATAGTTAAAGATTATATTTTTTTTAAGAATACTTATAATGCAATTTAAATTGGAGTCGTAGCTTGGAGGATTTAATTCAAAATGGTAATGGGCAATGTTCTTGTGAATTTTATTTTTTTTCTAGATCAATATCAAAATTTAAATTCGATTATATGCTTCTTCGGATGACACCTCTTTGTTATTTGACATAAAAAAATGGTATATTCCGTTGGCGTCGAATTAATGTTGAACGAAATCTGCATAACAATAATATAAAAATATTGCACGGTTGTGGTAGTTAGTAGAATGCGGGTTTCCATCGGTTGCAATCTTATTTTTGAAGTTCTTGGCTAGTTTAAACAACTGACAGATTTGATTGCAGGATAAATGATTGGCTCCATATTTTTCAAATAAATCACTAAGCAGTTTAGCATTTAATTTTCGCACGTTATCTCAAATGATCGATTCCGTCACAAAATACTGAAGGAAAATTGAGTTTTCTAAAAATTAGCAGACATCTTTTGCAGTCGCATTTCGCATTGCTTTAAAAAACACATGCTTGATGATGTGATCGAGAACCAAGAACAAGCAACAATTTCAACTTTTACAGCGTGGATCAGAGCCATGAAAATCCATGTATAGACACTGCATGGGTTGGTTCAATTTAATTTGAGCACCCATCATTGGCTGGGTTACATGATTTATAGAAATAAATCGAGATTGACGGAAATAGTATTCAAAATGCTGTCTTTAAGCTTTGTGATAATCAGTTCATCAGTATTACGTTCTTTCTGTATCCGGAACAACATTTTAAGTTCCTTTGTGATGTTTGACGGTAAAATTAAAAGCTTGAAGCTTTATGCTCGACCTGGCAAATCTTCCGATTAAATCTTTGCTATTCATAAGACATTTTAGTGCCGCATGATCGATGATAATAGAAAAACTCTGTTCCCTTTAACATACACAAGAAAATAGTTCACGCTCAAAATGGCATCATAACTCTCCAGTTCATTGATTGATTGATTGACTGATATAGAATGTACGGCCAAGCATTGTTTTGTGACAAATACGTCATATAATCGCCGAAATTTAATTTATGTACACTTTATTTGACACAAAATTTTAAAATTAATATAAATTGATTTTAAAAAAATTGAAGACACGAGTACATTACAAAGCAATTAAGTTAACCGTTTTATGACAAAAACCTGCATCATAGTGAACTCCAGTTCACTAATAAAATAGTTTTGCTGTGTGCAATTTAATTTTTTCGACACGTATTGGATGTTTGTC
This sequence comes from Tipula confusa, assembly GCA_963556175.1. Lineage (NCBI taxonomy): Eukaryota > Metazoa > Arthropoda > Insecta > Diptera > Tipulidae > Tipula > Tipula confusa. The sequence goes on from OY744475.1 coordinate 37,165,532, forward strand.
ACCATCATTATCCATCAGTGTTAAAATACTACCTATTGCGATTGCACTCGTATCGCACTGAATATAAAATGATCAAGTGAAATTCGGGACCAAAACAATCGAAGTCTTCTTGAGCTTTGGAGATCCATACAAATTTTTGAGTTTTCTTTAAAACTTCAGACAAAGGAGCAACAATTGTAAGGTACTGCAGAATAAACCGGCGACATCACCCAGTTAAGCCAGGAAATCTTCGTATCTTTCTGATGGTGTTAAGTGTTAGGTATTGGAATGTTAGTAACTCCTTACTCTTTTTGATGATCTATTTGCAGGTTTCCATCTGAGACAATAAATTGTTTGCGGGGCTTTAATAACCCAAACAGCATGACTGTGAACTAGTAAAGCGGACGTCTAGGATCTAAAAACGTTGTTTTATCTAGGAACTCTTAATGCATCCTCCAGTTCGATATTGGAGATGAATTTGGTCTGATCCAGCCGTTTCATAGGTCCATCAATAGTTGGAAGCGGAAACGCATACCTAGTAAAGCGGACGCCTTGCAACAGAAAATGTTGTTTATCTAGGGACTCTTGATCCACCGGAATCTGCCATAATGCATCCTCCAGATCGATATCCAAGATGAAATTAGTCTAATCCAGCGGTTCTAGAAGTCCATCAATAGTTGGGAGCAGACCTGACTGTTCCAGCATTAAGCCATCGCGCGCACAAGTGAGTTGGATTTTTAAACCACTGCAACAAGTGAACTACAGAAGCTGTCTGGCTCCTCAATCACTTTCAGAGCTAACATGCTATCAATCGCCTTATTAAGATTGGCTTCAACTGGTGGACTAACAGGGTAAAATCTTTGATAAGTAATACTTCTACCTTAATACAGTGAGATAATTTATTGGTTTAACCAAATCCAAGTTCTGAGAATGATGGAAATTGCTTGATCGTGTCTTGGAGAGTAATTTGTTGATTTAAAGTTAGAAAATCTTTATTTTTTCCATCACTAAGATTCTTAACAGTATTCGAAATTTCAAAAGCACAATAAGTAGGTGGTTTAATGAGACATTGAATGATTTGGAACGATTTCCCTGAATTCTATATATCGCGGTATAACTTCTGTTTTAATTTGGAAGGATGAATATTTTCATTTTGCGTATTTCCACAGATTATTATCGTACATAGATATCTTGCAACGCGTTTTAAATCTCCGGCAGATTTGGAGTATAATTAATTTTGTATTCTTGATTATTTAAAACCAACTACGAAAACGTACCCGCTCTCTTTAGTTTAACCGTGATATTTAGTAACTATAGAGTTGGGATTCTATACTTTAATTCGGGGTCGGTATTGCTACTGGTGCCCATAAATCTCGTCCTGGGAAACCGATTGCTAGGTACCATTATCATATAGTATTGCAGTTCCTCCATTAAATATATCTCGGGTTGCAACGTAAGCAGTTCAGTTTATAAATATTAGGACGACCACTTCCGTAACAGAACAAAGCACTTTCTTTCGTATACATATTGTAAGTATGGCCTATATCTCTGCAGTTCCGGTAGATGAGTAAATTATTATTATGGCTTTGATTTGACAGTTAAATCTTTGAGGATTAAAAGCAATTGATGTCTTTGGATTAGTAGCAACTGCTAGGCAGAAACATTTGGAGTCTGAATTGATGAAAATACATTTTCGGGGTTGCCGTGGTAATCAATCTCTTTTATGGACCGTTGTCTACACAAAAGTTCTGGATCACAGTAAGTTCGCTTTCGGAGGAGTTCTCGTTTTTTAAAATTTATAATGATCCTAGCAGCTAAAGCATTCTGCGTACCAGGCCTCATATGTTTCAGTTTCTAGCGGTCGAGTTGAATACTGCAAATTTAGAGATTGGATAGCATTATACAATTCAATAAATATTTCTTTAGGCACTTGTTTGCAAGCCTCTATAATTCTTCGAATGTCGTAATATATACGATGATCCTTAAATCGATTTTAGCAGTACCAATTAGCAACTCCAATTAGCAACTTTCTTTAATAACAAACAAATTTCGTTTGAAATTTGGTTGCAATCCTGTCCAAATTTCAAATCGTTTAAAACACCGCAAAACAGAATGATTTTTTAAACATGTCACCGTTCTAATCGTTTTAACGTTCGAATTATTGTTCGCTCGACAAGTTTGAATTTTGTTGTGACGTATATGGCAAAGATTGTCTGCCAATACTGTTTGGTTTGAATAATCTTTCGAATTGCTGTTTACAGAATTCAGTTCCATTATCAGATCTAGATGTTTTGATTTGTTTTCCGCTCTGCTTCTCGACGTATACGCTTTGTATTCAGAAAATTTGACAAAAACAATTTTTTGATTTGTTGAAATCTTTATGAGTCATACGACTAAAATCAGCCATCGAAACGAAGAGACGCGATGCAAATGTGAACCCCACTGCTTTCAATAAATGAAAAGTCATACGTTTCTCACGATTTACGATCATTGCAGATTTGTTCAACTCTTTTTGAGACTTCGCATCGATCAGAAAACGAATTAACGGCATAATACAATTTACTTTGTTTTTGACCGTCGTTATGACAGTCACAGCCAGTTTTCCCACTACGAAAATTATGTTTTGGTTCATGGTCAGATGTTGCGTTGCGCTGGAATATAAATACCAATCTTCTCGATTATGATTTCCGGTCAAAAATACTGCGTTGAATAATGCTCCATATTTGCCATCGGAACCTCAGATTTTCGCGGTTTTCTTTTCTTTTCTTTTGTGGCCTGTTTTGTTACGAATAACAGCTAATTCCCTTAAATTTTACTTGACAATTGCCTCTTTTGTTCAATGCGTCCGATTTGCCAAAAATCGCAACTTTGTTTGTGCTCGACGAAGACTCTTGACGTAACATCATTTTGATGGCGTCACTGGTTAATTTATGTTCAATATTATCAACGGGCATTACATACTGTTGCATATTTTTCCGATAATCTGTTGAGCCAGAAATATGTAACTCATTTGTTGTCTAATTGAAAGTCAAACATATTTAGTTTCAGTACTGCGCTAACGATTTTGCTAATATATTCTTACACGAATTTAATTCATTCAATTTCATCCAACTTAGCTGTTGAATTAAGCCAACTTGGCGATATCTACCTTTATCTAGCAACCAATTTTTCCCAAATTTCTTTGGTTTGCCCAACTACAACCTTCATGGATGGTAGATATTCGTTCACTCTGATGGATATCACATTCCAGCTTCAGATGGCTGCAATTTCAGTATTTTTATATCGGTTTTCTATTCCGATCATTCCCACAAATTCGTGAAAGATCAACCAGTAGTAATACTTTCAGTCGTTGCTGCTGTAAAGATTGGCACCTTCCGTCGAGCATCAATTGAAGATTGATTGGAGAGAACATTGGCGATTGATGATCGTCAGAAGTTTTCTTCACATCACGATTCTAGCCGAATCAAATTTTAGACACTCAATCGACGTTAGTTGAGGACACGTAAAATCCTTGAGACTATCCGCATTGCACTCGCCGCTCAATCAGATATGATAACACTTGATATGCTACGATGGCAGATCGGTATAGTTCCTAATCAAGTCCTAAACGCATTTAGTACGAAACAATTATAACATGCCTCGCACAAGCCAAAACGTATACGCAACCGACCACTTCACTCACCCTTACTTGATTCACAAATAGCCAACATCAAGCATTTAACTAAATGCTCTGCAATAAATAATGTAAATATTCAGACATTGATTCATCCAAAGTCGTCAGTTTTTACGATCTCGACCACTCTCACGTTCACGTCGAAAGACGACACATTAAAATACCAGGTGTGTGCTGGTATCACGCAAACATCAGAAAACCATCATCAGACTTTTCGGTGCTGCCTGTTCAACGTTTTTTAACGTCAAGTTATCTCAATAATCGGATAATCTAGTTGCATCAGCTGCTAATGGCATAAGTATCCATACTTGCAGCACGAACTTAGCTCAGGTAAAATCTCGGATTCGAATGTCCGTTCACGAAAGCTTTTATTTTATCAGATGTGAATCGTCCGATCATGGATACCAATTTCCTTCGTAAATTCAGTCTCGTGGTCGTTCTGAGTGAAATATCACATTTAGAGTTTGTTTTCAGGTATATCGACGATATTCTAGTGGCGTCAAAAACTGAAAAATAATAGAAACGCCATTTGGAACAATTCTTCCAACGACTCACAGGCTTGGCGTCGACATAAAGAGTTCAAATTTTTTTTTGGTTTAAATTAAGGAACTCCCAGCCTCAACTTCAATCTAGAGAATCCAGCAGGTTAACGGTATGATAAATTACTACCACTGATTTATACCGAAACTGGTAGAGATTCTCGCTCCAATTCACATTTTACCACTTACATCGACCATAAACCTCTAACCAGAGAAATTCAGTCCATAAACTGAACGTAATCCAAAAAAAGCTCAGTTTTTGCCTAACATCAGTCAGTTTACCACGAAAATTTGGTCTTTACCATTCACTGTCGCTGCGGATTCTTTATCCCACACAACCAATCTCGAGACGACATAAAACAAAGTTTGATCACCAATTTACACAATTGAAACAGTCTATGCTAATTTCGACTATCACACAATCACGCAGGCACAAAAAGCTGACTTAAAACTTCAGAATTTACTTTAGAAATTACAAACTAGAGCTTCTTAAAATGCCTGGCATTTTAATTTACTGCAAAACGTAAACTAGATTCAATCGTCCCTTTATCGCAGAGCCGTGCTCACAATCTTTTAAACTTTGTCACAATATTTCACAACTCGGTATCCGTGCTCGTAAATTTTATCCTCATTCGACATTTTTGGTTTAGTATAAACAAGGATATAAACCACTGGACGCAATCTTGTTTATCCTGCCAACGTTTTAAAGGTTAAAGGCATACAAAAGCGCCTTTAGGAAAATTCAAAATTCCACCAGGCCGATTACATGGAAACATTGAGATCTCTCTCACCATCCAATGGTTATATATATCTTTTAACCTGTGTCAACCGATTTACTCAATGGCCTGAAGCGTAATGCATAGTCGATATGTCAGCACGTTCTTTACCAACTCCACTGCTTTCAATAAATAAAATGCCATACGTTTCTCACGAATTAGGTCCATCGATTATTGCAAATTTGCTCAACTCTTTTTGAGACTTCGGATCGATCAGAAAACGAATTAACGGCATAATCCAATTTACGTTGTTTTTGGCCGTCGGTATGACAGTCACAGCCATTTTTCCGACGACGAAAATTATGTTTTGGTTCTTGGTCAGATGTTGCGTTGCGCCGGAATATAAATAGCAATCGCCTCGATTATGATTTCCGGTCAAAAATACTGCGCTTAATAATGCTCCAGATTTGCCGCCGGAACCCCAGATTTTTGTGGTTTTCTTTTTCTTTTCTTTTGTGGCTTGTTTTGTTACGAATAACACCTAATGCCCTTAAATTTTACTTGACATTACATAACACGGAACCCATTCATTCAATTTCATCCAACTTAGCTGGTGAATTAAGCCAACTTGTCAATATCTACCTCAATATCTTTAAAAATTGCCACCAATGATTCCCAAATTTCTTTAGTTTGCCCAACTACAACCTTTATGGCTGGTAGATATAGGCTTGCTCTAATGGAAATCAAATTCCAGCTTCAGATGGCTGCAATTTCCCCATTTTCATATTCCGATCGTTCTAAAATATTCACTAAAGGTCAACCAGTAGGAATACTTTCAGTCGTTACTCCTGGAAAGATTGGCACCGACGAGCATTAACTACTCTTGAGGTACTCTTGAGTGGAGAGAACATTGGCGATTTATGATCGTCAGAAGCGCTTCGTCACATCACGATTCTAGCGAAATCAAATTTTAGCCACTCAATCGACGTAAGTTGAAGACACGTAAAATCCCCTGAGAATATCGTCATTGCACTCGCCGCTCAATCATCATATGATAACACTTGATAGGCTACGATGGCAGATAGGTATAGTTCCTAATCAAGTCCTAAACGCATTTAGTACGAAACAATTATAACATGCCTCGTATAAGCCAAAACGTATACGCAACCGACCTCTTCACTCACCCTTACTTGATTCACAAATAGCCAACATCAAGCATTTAACTAAATGCTCTGCAATAAATAATGTAAATATTCAGACATTGATGTATCCGAAGTCGACAGTTCTTACGATCTCGACCACGCTAACGTTCACGTCGAAAGACGACACATTAAAATATCAGGTGTATGTTGGTATCAAGCAAACATCAGAAAACCATCATCAGACTTTTCGGAGCTGCCTGTTTAACATTTTTTAACGTCAAGTTATCTCAATAATCGGATGATCTGGATTCATCAGCTGCTAATAGCATAATTATCTATACTTGCAGCACGAAATTAGCTCAGATAAAATCTCGGATCCAAATGTCTGTTCACGAAAGCTTTTATTTTAGCAGATGTGAATCGTCCGATCATATGTGCCGATTTCCTTAGTAAATTCAGACTCCTTGTCGTTCTGAGTGAAATATCACATGTAGAGTTGGTTCTCAGTTTTATCAACGATATTCTCGTGGCGTCAAAAACTGAAAAATAATAGAAACGCCATTTGGAACAATTCTTCCAACGACTCACAGGCTTGACGTCGACATAAAGAGTTCAAATTTTTTTTTGGTTTAAATTACGGAACTCCCAGCCTCAAGATCGATCTAGAGAATCCAGCAGGTTAACGGTATGATAAATTACTACCACTGATTTATACCGAAACTGGTAGAGATTCTCGCTCCAATTCACATTTTACCACATAAATCGACCATAAACCTCTAACCAGGGAAATTCAGCTCCTAAACTGAACGTAATGCAAAAAAAGCTTGGTTTTTGGCTAACATCAATCAGTTTACCACGAACATTTGGCAAGTGAATGGTAATGACAATGTCGCAGCGGATACTTATCCCACACAACCGATCTCGAAACGACATAAAACAAAGTTTGATCACCAATTTACACAATTGAAACAGTCTATGCTAATTTCGACTATCACACAATCACGCAAGCACAAAAAGCTGACTTAAAACTTCAGAATTTACTTTAGAAATTACAAACTAGAGCTTTTTAAAATGCCTGGCTTTAATTTACTGCAAAACATAAACTGGATTCAATCGTCCATTTATCGCAGAGCCGTGCTCACAATCTTTAAAACTTTGTCACAATATTTCACAACTCGGTAACCGTGCTCGTAAATTTTATCCTCACTCGACATTTTTGGTTTAGTATAAACAAGGACATAAACCACTGGACGCAATCTTGTTTATCCTGCCAACGTTTTAAAGGTTAAAGGCATACAAAAGCGCCTTTAGGAAAATTCAAAATTCCACCAGGCCGATTACAAGGAAACATTGAGATCTCTTCCACCATCCAACGGGTATATATATCTTTTAACCTGTGTCGACCGATTGACTCAATGGCCTGAAGCGTAATGCATAGTCGATATGTCAGCACATACTTTACCAAAACTTTCATAAACAATTAGCCTCAAGCGAAAGCTGCACTCAGGACTCGATGCGAAAACACAATATTGGTCACCACAGTAACAACATATTTTTAAGCTTTGGTCTGAAAGCTTTATTTTTCGTTGGTTTAACAAAATTGTTGATGATATTCTTGAGTTTATTATTTTAAATAAAAATCATAAAGCATAAGGTTAATTTAAAAGCTTTAAAGCCTATTTTACAAAAAATAAAATTAGGTTTAATGAAAGTGGTTTTCAAAGTTTCCCGATAATTACTGTCACCTTGTTTGGAACTTGTTTAAATGTCAATAGTCATCCATAACTTTAATATTTTGTGCTTTTTTAGCCCAAAGCTTTTAAAATATTTTTACTTTAAAAGAATAATTAACTAATTAGTGGCCCTTACTATCTTTTTAAATAAAAGCATATTTTGGTTATTTGTTGCTAAATTTTCCAATTTGTTGGTTTATTTTCTAAGCTTCTTAATAATAAAATGAAACTATACAGATATGAAAATTAATATATTAAAATACATTTTTAAACTCGATAGTTTAGAATTCAAATAAAACAAATAAAAGTTGGCTTTTCAACAACCTTTTTTATTGTTGAGCTTTTGAAACTTTATAAAAAACTAAAAACTTTTCAATCCAATTAAATTTTCTAAGTAATTTGATTGCTTCCTTTGAAATATTTATAATATTTGTTTAACTTTCTCGTTTTACCATAATTTCACACTGTGCACATTCAGTACATTCGCATAATCATTAAGACATGCCGCGATTTAAATTTTTATTTGTTCCACCTGTGTTTTTCCTTCTGTCGTATTGTTTAAATTATTTAAAACCGCAAGAACGACACCATTATAAATACACACGGTGAACAAATAATTCCACTTCGTATATATTTGACGTATTTAATTCCACAATAGCAGCAATACAAAAAGCTCAGTTTACGATGGAAATTGAGAAAACTCTGTTTATTTTTGATTTGCGCTTTGTTGTGTGTATGCCTTGTGAACACAAAACTAACAATTCGAACGACTAAATACGTGTATACACAAACGATTGGACGAGAGGTATGGTGTAGAGAGAAAATACAATTCTGTGTAATGTTTATTTGTTTGTTTGACTGGCGTCGTGTCTGATGATTTTTTATGAAAAGCTTTTTATTTTTTATATTGTGTTTTTACTAAAGCTTTTGTGTTAACAATTTCTTATAATATTTTTTTTTTTTATTCTCATTTCAGGTAATTCTACTACTTTTGAAAGAAAAACTTCATGGGTCAATGCGAAGATAAAAAAAATTGGATATCACAACGACGTTTTGTGTCATAACATTAATTTTTCGTGTATACACAAAAGGTTAAAGTTTTATTTAATGATTGTTAAGTGTATTTATGGGAAATGGGACAGAAATCTTTAATCGGTTTTAATTAAATATTTTGCGTTTTTTTTGCATTACATAACATTAATGTATTTTGTTGCCGATCGATTAACCGTCTGCGTTAATTGAATGGGAATCAGATATATGTTATGTATTCATATCTGGAATGAGATAATTATATTTCTTTAGTTGTTGTTATAGCTTCTTTGGTATTTCCTAATTATATATATATATATATATATATATATATATATATATATATATATATATATATATATATATATATATATAAAATAAGAGTTAAGTTTGGTCGATTCGAAATCTATGTGATGTGTGCCTCAACTTTATATTGTGCCTACAAATTTTTATGTGTTATTTCGCGCAATTACTTTCAAAAGCTAAGTTATTAAATTCAAATTAATTTACATATATGTATACCTATATACATATTTCACCACATCACAAAATCATTTTAAAATTAAGTCTTTAGCACAAGCATCATGTTTTACTGATCTGACGTGAATAATTTCATAATTCATAAAAATTAAATTTGGCGCAAAAAATAAAAAATAAAATTACACTGTGTTCGTTAAATGTAATTAACGAAAAAAAAAACAGCCTCACAAGTTCACGATCCCAATTTTAATTTATATAAATCATTCGTTAATTATACACTTTAACAAATCTAAAAATCCAGCATAAGATACAGAAGAAAAATTTAAACCATACACAAATTAAGAAATCGACAAAAAATATACATTTTTAAATTGATTTTTTATAATTGAAAAATTGAAATGGCATTATGACATTTAAAGATTTCATTTCGATTTATGTTCCATTCGTTCATTGCTTTATTTCCAAACAATTAACGAAATCTTAAATAACTTTAAATTATACAAGACCATTTATGGTCGTGTGCGATATATATATATATATATATATATATATATATATATATATATATATATATATATATATATATATATATATATATATATATATAAAATATAATATAAAGATAATTTAAAACTGAAAAATCAAGTGAGGAGTATGCAACAAAAATTGATACCTTTGGAGCAGCTGGAATATCAAAATTCAAGATTCAAGCATCTGATATATGCTTTTACTACCGCGGTAAAAATAAAAATCCACCCGCTAGTAGCAAAATTTGATTAAACTTTTGTAGTCGAAATACAAAGATCGAAGTGCTTCAATCTAAGCTGAAAAGGAAATTTAACGGTACATTTTAACGGTTTCCAAAGGAGTCAGCCAATTTATATAAACGAGTCGCTAAGTTTCAAATTGCAGGAACTTCTATATCAAGCTAAAATTGTGCAAGTGGAAAAGGAGTATAAATAACTTTGGGTAAGAAAATCTAAAATTTTCATGAGAAAAACAGATGTAAGTAAGAGGTTTGAAATCAAAGACAACGAAGACCTTAAATTATAAATAATTAAGATTTTAAATGTCTATTGTAAATTGTATTAGTCACGATCAAATGGTTAGTCTCTCATCAATAAGAAATTCCTCTTTATCCAAAGATATTTTTTGGATTATCCACCAAAATTCCCGAAGCCTACGAAAAAAGAGTGATACAACTTTGGCACATCTTAATTCATATTCCAACCTACCGGATATTATTATATGGCTATTTATTATTATATGGATATTATTTAGAATGGCTATCGGATGGCTTTGCTAATGATGTACGGTTTTAGCTCCATGAATAGTCATATTAATGTTCAGAAAATTAATAAAGATCTCTTTAAATTCTTAGATCCTGGTTTGACTTACATTACATGGTGCTTAGTTCGAAAACGAATATTTTGTATATTAAGTTAACTGGAGCAGTACCTAGCTAAATTGATATTATATAACATTCTTCAGACTTTTTCAGTAATAGTGTTCGAATTATTAAAAAATTATAGATGTTGTTGAATTATTTAAATATCTAGAAGTTACGATCGATAGTCGTTTTAGTTTTAAAAAGTCATGTGACTTTTAAAAGTCGAAAATTATACCTTCTACGTGATATTTGCCTTGGTCCGTAGTCCGATCAGAGTATTTTGGTCTTGTGCAACCAAAAATTTAGTATGGCATAACCTGTTGGGGTGGTATTTACTTTTCTAATTTGAAATAATTAATAGTTGCTCAAAATTGTTTAATGAGAACCATATGTCGCAAACCACGATTAACTTCTACCCTACCTCTATTTATACATTTAAAAATTCTTCCATTAAGACATTTATACGTTTACAAAGTTTTAAAAATTTTCTTTTTACGTAGTGGACACAGAAATTTGAAAGTAACTAAGTATCCACTACAAAATGCTAACCATGGTAACTATTCATCACCTAAAAAAAACACTTTAAACATTTTTTTGGCGCCGAAATTTTATAATCAGCTACCAGAAAGTTTCAAACAAACTCTTGATTACTCTACTTGTTTGAAGGGTGTTAAATCATGGCTAATAGAAGTATGTGATATTTAAATTCTCTTCTCACATTAAAATGAATCCACGCTTAATTTTACATATAATTGAAACTCATTTCATTAATTCAAAATTAAAAAATTGTATCTTTTGTAAACTTATATTCTAAAATATTTTTTTTAAAAAGCTTCCCCTCGGCTTCCTTTAATTTACGTATTTTATCTCGATGGTGATATCGATTATGATCCTTTGTGATCACAGATATTCCCTAATTCTTTTTATATTGTAAATAATTTTTAAGTATGTATTTATATAAAAACAAAAACAAAAACTTTACCAGTTACGAAACTAAACAATGATTTTAACACGGCATTTCATAATATTATGTTTTAAAATTTATGTTTAATTTATAATTTTGTTTTATGTCGTTTATTGTTTAATAAGTTATTTTAAATCATTTAAATACTTTATATCTTAGTTTAGTCATACTATGAAGTAGTAAATTGAAAAAGAGAAAATAAATAAATATATATATATATATATATATATATATATATATATATATATATATATATATATATATATATATATATATACCTAATTCTTAGGTATTATATATATATTTTATACCTAATATACCTAATTCCTTTTTTACAACATAAATACGTTCCAAAAAAATTTTGTTTCAAAAAAACTTATTTTATAATATTAAATAAGTAACCAATTTATGTTGGTTTTTACTTGAGTATGCTAGTTCTAAATCATCAGTTCAAGAAGTGAATTAGTTTAGATTAAAAAGAAAACTGGCCCTAAAGCTGAATCTTGAGGAACACCACCGTTAATATTTTTAACATCACTCATGAAACCATCGACGTTCACAATCTGCGCCCTATTAGTTAAATAAGAATTAAACTGTTTATTTGCCAATCTACGAATACCGATAAAGTTTAGTTTATTTAAAAGTAGCTTACACTTAGATTTTTTAAGAAACAATACAATTCAAGTTTTTGCACATTTTTCTAATATTTTAGAAAATATAGGGAGTAGAGAAATGGGGCGATAATTAGAGAGTAAACAGTGATCGCCATTTTTATATTGCTTGTTTCATTGTTTTAGGGACTTTACCAAATTAAAAATTGGAAAAAATATATGACACCGTGGTTACGAGAAAATGGCCAAACTTTTTGGTTAAATATGTACTGATTATTCCGTTATTGCCTGGAGCCGAGTTATTTTTAAGCGAGATAATAACATTATAAATCTCACTCTCAATTGTTGGAAACAGAAAAAAACTTTCTTGATGAAGCGTAAGAGATTCTGCTATTTTACCATTTGATATAATAGTGTTTTTTAATTGGGAACCAATTTCAGAGATAAATTCATTAAACTTATCAGCTAAAGCAGTAGATCACATAAAAAATAATATAAATTCATTTTTTCTGTGAGTAGAGTTTCTAAAATTTGGACTATTTTAGCCGTTATTGTTTGGAATTATGTATTTTTATTTATAGAAGTACCAATAATAGTATTAATTAACTGCCACTGCTCCTTTTAGTCGTTTTCATATAAAGATAATTTATCCTGATAATATCGTTTCTTCAAGTAGTCGCAATCTTTTTTTACAGTATTAGATTAGTTAGATTATTTAAAGTCTTAACTTTGTTACGCCGCTTATAGTATTATTTGGGTGATGTAACAAAATATTAGCTATTTTATTTTTAATTGAAATGGTTTTTAGCAATGGGAAAGTGATTCAAGGCTTAATTTTTTGGTTAATTAATAAAACTTCCGTACACTGAGAAATATAGCTTGAAAAAATCAAAACGATTATATCCAAACCTGTAGATGGTGAATTTTCTTTATAGACATCAGCCCATAATTCTGATATCAAAAGTTGCTCAAATTGAACATGGTTTACCTTAATCATATAGCTGAGATTAGTAAGTAATGGTAATAGATGCAATCCAGATATTCTAATTGAAGTCATGTAGTGATATATTATATCAAAATTGTAACATTCCAGAATGTATTTGAAATTGGTATTGATGTTAGTCCTTGCGAAAATATGATCGCAGTATTGTTTGTTACTCTAGTAGGTTGTGGGATTAGTGAGTTAAGCTACTACTATTAAGGTTAATGTCAATTTTCATGTCACCAACAACAATAAGATTCTTTGATGGGATCTGCTTTAAGTAGTATTCAAACTCAGATATAAAGCTAGCTACAGAACATTCTTGCAGTCTATACACACATACAACACAAAAATGACAATTATCAACATCAAAATCTACTTTTAGAATATCTGCGGATGTCCTAACGCACGCTGATTTAATTAAATTTTATAATATTGTGAAAACAACTACACCACCAGCTCTGCGTTTATTGCTGCATCCAACAAGCAGAGTATAATTCATTAAGTTAAAAGCTGCAAGCTCACCGTCAAGAACAACATGTGTGGCTGAGCATTAAGCGATGCCAACAGAGAATATAATATGGAACTGTTGGTACTTAAACTTTCAATATTTTGATGCAAAATCCACACTTTATCATTTCCATCTATAGTTAAATCGTTTAAAGTACTAAGGGTCATTGTGAATGTGTTAAAAACATGTTAAAATTGAAAATTTGACAGCTAATGTATATTTTTTTTATTCACCTCATAAAGTCTATAAAAATTTTAACAAGGTAGACCGTCTATACATTTAAGTGAATCATAACCTCATTTTTGACAAAATCAAAAATGTGGTTAGTTATAAAATAATAAAATTAAAATCATAGTTGGCCAGTGTACAAAATATTTATTTTATTTTTAGATAAATTGATAATTCTTTTAAATTTTTGATTAAAAGATTCAAATCTACTCGAGCTCAATTGAATTAACGGACCAATTTTTTCATTATTTGTCCGTATAGTGCATTAGAAATGTAGGTTTCAAATGAGAAGAAGATAATTTTATATACAAGTTATACAACATACTCGTATTATGTTCTTCTGTTAGAGTATTTAAATATTTATAATCACTGGTGAGTACTACATGTGAAAATGATAGAGAAATGATCTCACGAAGGACTAAAAATAGTTGCCAAAAGTTACAGTTTCTTGGTATCAAATAACCGACTAATATTCGGAAACTGACAATTTTGAATCCTAAAATTTAACTGTTCTATAGAAAAGTATTTTTTCTTTAATGTAATGTTTCATTATTTATAATAAGTCATAATGGCAAACTCCTTCCAACAAATCATGTATCACATCAACAGTCAAATTAATAACAATATAGAACCTTTTAAGATAATTAAAAGCACATTTTTCTTTAACCTCTGTATCGCCGGAGTTACCAATTAGCAAATCACTTTCATAATTTTCTATAGATCTATTTTCACATGATCGATCATTGCAAAGTTACTGAGCAATTTCAGAAGCGAGATTATAAATTCGACAATAATATTTTGAATTAAAACTTTCATTAAAACATTCCTATTTTCTACATAAATTCCCTCGTTTTCGAGTTCGTTCAACTCAGTGATAAGAGGGTGCAAAATACGCCAATTCTGTAAGGCATCCTGATCGAAGCCAGTGTTTTTTATTTGTATATCTATTTGCAGCTACAAAATATTTATTATTATATAAAATTAAAGCACAGTTGTCTAGCATTTTAAACTTACAAGTTTTTAATTTCTGAACTCTTTAGACCAGGGAAAAGCTCGATATATTCCGAAAATTACCATTTTCTTCAAAGATTTAAACGAAAGCGTCAAACAGTGGCATTTCTAGACATTTTGGTTATTTTAAAAAGAAAAATATTAATTTTACCTTAAAAATGGCAGTTTTTAAATTTTAAGCACACAGCGAAGCACAATATTCATATTTAATCACTTTACTCAACAGTATTATTAAAACCTTCTACAATAAAAGTCAAACTCATCGCGTAGCATAAAAAACGTGGTTTTATAATAGTAGGCTATGACATTTCTCTATTATTACAAAACCAAGACGAGAATTTTATATGCTTTATTGTATATCAGCGTGTGCCTCGCAATGAGTTTTGCTTTTACTACAGACGGTTTTGGAACCATTAAAAAACATATAAAATAAAATTGAATTTTTTCTTACAATAAGCACTAAGTTTATATTCACTTTAAGTTTTAATTGTTTTAATTTTCAATAAAGTTTATAATAACTGGACTACTAAATATTTTTGGCTTACGTCAAATCACAATTGACAATACGTTCTCGTATATATGATACGAATTGTATGAATATATTCCTTTTTTGCCGGTAACCAATTGTTTATACAATTAACCAAAACCAATAACATCGTATATATTAGAAAAGCCAAAGCCGTCCATAATCTATTTTCTTCAATCTGATTAAAAACATCATAGATTATGATTACTAAAGTTTCATATGATTATTCCAATTATATTGGATAAATGATTGGATTAATTAATTTTATGATAAATTTTAACATGTTCTAATACTTGTTACTTGTATATTTAACATAATTTTATTATATATCTTAATTTGGTCATATTAAACAAGTTATTGGTTTGTGTATTATATTATGATATTTTTAATCATACGTTTTTCATATTTTTTTTAGTATATATATATATATATATATATATATATATATATATATATATATATATATATATATATATATATATATATATCTGTCAATTAAAAATTTAAAGCAGCATCGGCTATTGTCACCTCTTGTATTGAACCTCTCGTATATTGGTATTCCGGTCTTCTGCGGCATGACAATAAACATCAATGAAACTGATATTATTAGAGCTGATATCAAACTTAATTCAGAATAATTTATATATCATCTATTTTAACCTATAATTAAATATTTCATTTAATATATAAATAATAATTAATCACCCAACTCTTTGGTGACGCACTATATAAATATAAAATAGAATATTTTTATCTATCGTTTCAATTTTATCTATTCCATTTATTTATATTTAATAATAATTGATTTAACAACAATATCGGCATGTTGTTTAATCATTCCAAATATGTTAATAATGATTTTGTCTGTTTCTCTGTCTATGTTGATATATATATATATATATATATATATATATATATATATATATATATATATATATATATATATATAAAGTATGGTCGGTTGAATACTTAACTATCGATAATCGGTTTGTAGAAGAAGAATTTTTTGTTGTTATTTATTGACGTCCTATATAGTTGCCGTCAATATAGTCAAATCTTTTATCTTTGTTATTATTCATTTGCATGTTGCATTATTTTTTGGAATGGATGGTTATGGTTCAATCAAGTGGTAAACAATCATTTCCTATCATTACTGTAATTCGGACCCGGTACTTCCAGATTGAACCAATCAACTACTCGTGAAATTATACGATTTAATTTAGTTTAAGAACTTAATGAAGATGTAGAAAAAAGTTAATATTTTACTAAAGTTAAAACTTAATCATCCGGAATTTCGTTAATCGTAATTCTTTATAATCGGTAATTTTTTTTTACCAAATCCCTACATTTTCTTGGCAAGATGAAGTTGACATAATTCATCACTTAGCAAAAGGAAATATATTACACTAAATTTTGAAATAGACTTGCCTTCAAATTGCACTAGTTTAATTCTAAGGATAAATCAGGGGCAGGGCGTGTTCAGAAGTCTCATATTCATCCGTTAGGGGTCCGACTCTATTATTCATAAATGACAACGTGTCTGATGAACTTGTAAAAGTTCTGCTTGTCGGCACTTACAAGGTATTTAGAGGTATTTGCCTGCGGTAAGACATGCTTTTATATCGCTTCACCCAAAACTATCATGAGCAAGAAGGGATCCATATAGTATCTAAAACTTATATGACTTAATTATTTCGATACCAACGGAAGTTGAGGATCGTTTCTATTCTGTCCAATTAAACACAAATATTTTCTGCATATGTCAGGACCTGGTTGAATTGACGGTATAATATATTGTCTTGAGGTGTTTCTCTTTATCGAAAGATAAATTCTAATAGAGGATTAAAAAGTGTCGAGAACAGAGCATTTCCTTGTCGTAGAGCGCAGCTAACTGCAAAAACTCCCGATGGCTTATCGTTGGCTTTAACACAACATTGTAACTGCATTACTGTTATTTACAAAATCGGAGATATTTTTGAGGCATCCTGGACATCGCGAAGCAGCCCATAAGCTAACCGTAAGCTAACTGGGATTTCAAGGACTACTTGCGATGGATTTTGTTTCTGTAATCGTAAACGACACTCTTGTACATATACGAGTCATGACGAGTATTTATCACATTCATTTTTACAAGCAGACTTCGAACATTTTGATACATAATTTCGCGGGATCACACAGAGTTTAGCATCCCATTTTTTTTACCACTGTTTAGGTTTCATATATAGTCGATTTATGAAATTATGGTACGCAAGCGAACAAATAATGGATTTTCAACAAAAAGAAAAACTTGTCATCATGTCATGTGTATGGTATTCGCAAAGTAGTTAACTGTCCCTAATATATTTACCAATGATGTTTATGTACATCAAATGCGAATAATCGTGGTACGATTATATATAACTGGAGCAACTACGCTTTCTTTCATACATTTCTAGATACATTTATTTTAGTTATCCAAAACGGTTTAGTTTCTTGATCCACTGCTTTTATAAGTAAGAATTCCACTGGAATTATAAGAAAATCAGAAGAATTATAAGAAGATTGAAGGGTGCAGACTTATTAAGCGGAAACTTATTAAGTAGAGATTGTATATTTGTCCCTTTAACTCTTAAAATCTTTAATTTATTCGGCGTTCTTGATTTGCAAGAAGCTAATTTAGTGGACCCTATCGGTGAAATATGCCGCTTTAAACATTTGATTCACTTTGGAGATTAGATTCACTAATGTGTTTGTTTTATAATACAACTTTTGCTAGATTTTTTTTTTGTTTGTTAAACGTTTATTTGTTTTTGATTGCCGATATTATTTTTACTGAAAAATAAAAAAAATAAAATAGTGGACTGTTTTGTATTTTTGATTAATCACGTCAGGGTCACCAATATAACGATATAAATTCTTTCATGTCCAAATTATTCAGATCACCAGTAGGCGTGTGCAGTGTTACACAGCAACGCAATGCAACAGTTGCAATCCATCAGTGTTCCAATATTATACTGTTCATTGTGTTCCTATGTTGGCATCTATTCAAAATTATCAATACGTAATCATATTGCGAGTTCGTTTGACATAACTTAAAATTTTTCATATTTAATGTTGCTGTGCAACATACTCATCCGGTTAAGCATTACACCTGCTTAAATATTATAATATTAGTTTGCATTTTTTTATAACTGGACCTTTTAATTTACCTGTGCTAGTTTTTAGTGTGACAACTCGTACATTATCATCATCGGCTGGATGAATCTGCCTCAGGTCCCGAAGTAGGCCTGGGATGTTGTAAATTTTACCATGAATATTCTTTGTCAACATTATGGACATTGGTAATATCGATTGTTTAAGGCTTGCAATACCTTTTATAAGGGTATTTAGATAATGCCGGATTTCTTCTGCAAATTTCTTGTATTTATGGCTTGTATTAATCGACGTGCGGTTCTATATGGTCTCATCTATATGATTGACGAGTCTTTCTCCACGGAATGTAAAGCCCATTGAGGTTTACTTTGATCGTCTACCTTGTTTATCAATATATACAGAATCCATGGCTCTTTCTTTTCAAAATCTGGACCTAAACCCTTTAATCCACTTAGTAATTCGTCTAACGTCTCGGTTAGTCTGATGAGTCAAATATGCTCAATTCTTAAATTAGTAAAGTTTACACATGTTGATTTAGTTTCGTTCAGTTTAATACGTCATTTTTTCGTCCAATTGCATATTTTGTTTGTGGTTCTCCGCAGTTTGTTAGTATAGAGTCAGTTATGTTTTGTGCTGACCTTAATATAGCAGTATCATCAGCAAATGTTGCTGTAGTGGCATCAGTATTGGGCATGTCTCTTGTTTATAAGTGATAAAGAATGGGCCGTAGAATACTACCTTGGGGTACTCCTGCTTTTATTCTCTCTAATTCTAAGTATTCATTATCATACTTTACTCGAAAGTCTGAAATACTTATACGATTTCAATATCTCATAAATTTCTTTCTGCTCTTGATGCCATATCTAATGAAAAGCTTGATTTTTCGATTATTTCCGTAATTCTTTATAAACTTTTTCTATAGTCGAGTGTTTTCCCCTGCAGCTAAATTGATGTGAATGAATAAGGATTCTTTCTTGTATTATTAGTTTCAGTCTTTTTAGCAGTAACTTTTCGAATTATTTTGATAGCGTTGGAAGCAACAATAAAGGCTTATAATAAACATTTATCATTCGGCTAATCATTATTATTTCTGCATCTTTCCATTACCTTGGCACGTATCTTAATCGGATTGCAGCATTCATTATGTGTAACAATTTCTTCATATAGTTATAGCGCTAATTCCATGCTCATCAATTTTGTCAGAAGAGGTAATATATTCCTCTGTGGTTTGCATTGGATATGGTTGAAATGTCTGTTTCAGGTGATTCGCAAACAGATCCGCTTTTTGTTTGGAATTTTTAGCCCAGGTATCGTTGTTTTTAATTGATGAAACCTGAAGGTTGGGTCTTTTCGAAGCCTTAGTTGCCTTCAATAGAGAGTAGTCAGAGTCGTTTTGTCCTGTCAGATTGTTTAAATATCTATTGCCTGACTTTTTAGACTCTTTAATTAGAGTTTTCGGTTTATTGGCCAAATTGTTAAACAGTGTTTTCGCTTCCAGTGGCCGAATTCTTTGTCAGTTTTTACGAGCTTTCTTTTATCATTTCTCTCACTTCTTTGGGGTATCTAACGTTTTGATTTGTTTCCCTTATTCCCACATAATATTGACTGCATCTTTAATTTGAAAACCTTTACTTGTTAGTTTTTCCGCTTTTATAAAATTATAAGCTCTCTGTCCATTGCTTTGATTGAGCGATCATTTTTATCTTCTTCTCTTATTTACCACTTTTGGAGCTTTTTTCTCCTGTCTGTGGTAAATTGATACCGCGTTGTACAAAGCAGCACATGCATTTAAAACTTAGGCCAAATGTTTAGGCAGCCGTCTCCTGAGGTACGGATGTGACCAGACAGTCGCCTAATGTGAGAACAGGCGTTAGTGTTTGTCTCTGGGTTTAGCCCAGATCTAGCTTCCTCGGAGGATTCCCACCACAAGATTCTGCTAGGTTGCTCGAGCTATCACCAAAACGGCGTTGGACGTACCAAGTAGGAGATAAGATGGAGACGCCGAGACCGGTTGTGAGAACTATAAAATAACATCGCTTCACATCAGCCTGTATCCAACTGGTGACTCACCAGTTTATTTAAATTGTTTATTCGTTTTAGTAAAAACAGCAAGAACCATCTCTTCAGACATTTATGAGATCTAAAATATTTTGTAAATGTTGTTTTGTGTTCTACGAGTTATACTGTATATATTATGTATTTATATATATTTTATATATAAATATATATATATATATATATATATATATATATATATATATATATATATATATATATAAACTGATAAATTTCTGTTTATTAAATAAATAGTTTTGGAAACAACATCAAATAAAAATTCCAATACATCAATTTATGTTCATTACATTTTATTATTATTGCTAAGTATGATGAGTTTGAGTGAATCTGTCAGATCTGATCAATCTGAACTGACCGATTGATTTTTGAGCGACGTATTTATATTTAAATTTTAGTTCATTTTGAAAAATCACATTTCAATTAGATTTAAATTTTTATTTATTATTTTTGTTTATTTAAATATTTAATTTGTTTATTTATTTATAAATTTTAAATTTTAATTGATTGGAGTATGTTTATATAAAATCAAAATAAACAATTATTATTAAATTAAAATTTATTGATTTCGATAAAAATTATAAAATTCTCGTATTTAGCTGAAATTTTTCATAAAATAAATAATATATTTTTATTAATTTGGGATTAATTGAATTGGTTTTGTGTGGTTAAAAATGTGTACATAAATTTTAAGTATGTGAGCAAATGTATAAATAATTAGCCATTCATATATAATGATGATGCACTTAGCGACACGTTTTTAAAGTCACTTCAAAAAAAATTTTTTTTTTCATTTAACTAAAATCAATTTTCGTCTCACGTAAATTGCTGTTATCATCATCAGCTATACGATGATTATTAAATTTAAAATCGATTTCATAAATTTGTAAAAAAATTTTTCGTATCGTCTCATTATCTTACTATCGAGACATTTTTGCACAATTTTCTTATTGTTATAGTGTGGAAAATTGAAAATTTATACGAGCGCACGATAAAAAAAGGTGAAACTTAATTTTACTCAATCGATCAAATTTTATCTTAGTCGCCCACCTCTTATTTTTATAGTCGTATATATTTGCTTATACAATCACCCCAAGGGAAAACATAAAATTTTCTTTGGTTACAATAGCACATGAGTAGAATATTTATGCACTGTAAAGTAATTTTAATTAGAATGACAATTTAATTTGTTTTTGTATTTATCCCTTTCAATGTCAATTTTAATTAGAAAATAAATTACAATATATGTAACATATATACGGATACGAATGTATAAAAGGGTTGAAAATTTTTAATCTTATATCAATAGATCAGATCATTGAGTTTTGAAATACCAAACCACAGTACAAGAGTATGAAAAAATAAAAATAAAATAAAAAAATGTGCAGAGATAAACAAGCAGCAACATTTTATCTTAATTTGTTTATTTGCGGTTGTTGTGGCTTAAAATTATGTAAGAAATGCGTTTCATCATACAAACATATTTTATACAGTGTGTGAAATAAACATACATTTTAAAATACAATTAATAAACCACATCGATTTTATGTTAAGCCTATCTATATATTGATGTACATAATATTACATAAACACAAAACGAAACCATAATCAAACAATTTTTTTTTTTAATTCTAAACCACATTCTAAAATTAGAAAAGCAAACATTTTCAACACATCAGATTTTATATTTTAATGTATTTTCTTATTTCCCAGTTGACGATGGTTCCCCATACTAAACATAACCATCATCGATCATTTTTACTAAGTAATTTTATGTATAAAGATTTTCTATTTTTCCGTTTTAAATATCCAAAGTTGAAAACAAAGAACCAACATACAAAAATTATATACATATATACATTTTATATTATGTTGTATATATGTTTCCAATCAAGATAAATAAATCGAAGAACTTACAAACTTGTTTTTCCATTAAAACTCTCCAAATGGAAAAAAAATAATTTTAAAATTGGAAAACAAACATAAAACCAAATGTAATGCACTTTAAATCGAATAGAATGATGTACGGTTGGCTGATGCAGTGTTTTCTAAACGATTTAAAATTTAATCTTACGGTATTTCATTACACTTTGCAAATCTTCATTATTTATATTACGATTCCAGATTAAGCTCAAAAAATGTTCATTTAAATTTAATTAAAATTCATCTAACATCCAAGTTGTAATTTAGAAAACATAAAGCTTACTGATAAAATCAGTTTTAAAGTGCTTATTAGCTATCACATTTCCCACCAGAGTAGCGTTTCCATTTTCGCAAGTGTTTTATCAAATAGAAAGGTTATTTTCATATTCTAGAATTCCATAAAAGTTTTTTTTAACATTAACATTTTCTCCCGAATCAACCTTTAAAGGTTACCTTTTCCTTTTGATATTTTTTAAAGGCACAAAACTATGTGTTTGTAAAGTTTTATATATAATAAGCCAGTGGTGGTTGATTTCATTCCCAGCTATTGTTGTATTTGTTGTACATACTCCCACACCTTAAGGAATATTATTTCTTAACTGATAACTTTATTAGCTTGATGAATGATCGTTTGATTTAGTTTTTTGGCGTTTTGAGTGTGACAACTCGTGTAATACCACCACTTCCGAGATTTTCTGTTGTATATTCTGCCATCTTGACAATTTATTTTGTGGTATGTCGCATGTAACATTGGTTCTGGAATTAATGTCATGGGCTCTCCGATCAAAAAATGAGCGGGTGCTAGAACTTGTACATCAGCAGGATCATCGTTTATTCTAGAGAGTGGTTAGGAAGTTAAGAGCGCCTTAATTTGATTTATTAGGGTGGTCATTTCCTGAAATAACAGATTAATATTTGGACTATCTTAAGATGATGTTTGGCTGATGATTCCCATAATCCACTAAAGTTAGGAGCGCGTGGCAGATTGAAATGGAAATGAAACCTCTCATTAAGAGAAATTCATTTCCTCGTCTAGAAATAAAGCGTCTAAGAGCAGCCAAAAATGAAGTGGTATCAATGCTGGTTATCACTTCCAAATGTATGAACAGATCTACGTAAGTCTTTTCAATCGGGGCAGTTTTACGTTTGGTTCTCTTGATGTAAAGTGGCCCAGCATAATACAATCCTGTCTTTACAAATGGTCTACTTTGGTTACATCGAACAGTGGGTAAGTCTCCCATTTTTTCACTTTTGTGGCAGCGATCATAAGTACACACGGTGCAGCTATCATTCAATATTTACTTCTTACTATACTTACTTAGTGACAGTGAATTGCTAGTTAAAGTCATGATTTTGATTTAAGCCACCTCGACCTTGGCGACCATAATCTTGATTCAATAGCTATTTTGCTCTAAAATATATCTCATCGACTTCCATTGTAATCGGTTTATAAAAGAGTCTTCTAAATTTGTGTCTTTTCTAACGCATAATTTTCTCATTACCGAATGATATATGTAATCGTTAAGACAAGTTAAATTAATTATTGTTAAAATTATGTTAAAGTCTTAAAGTTCAAAATCTATGTTGAAATTCAGTTTTCCAGTTAAAATTTTCTGTGCTAAAATCAGTTAAATAATTCTAAGAAACTTAAATGTCAACCGTGTGCTAAAAAACACACAAAATTCTAAATAGTATATCAATTACAGATTTAAAAAATTTACTTAGCACGAAAATTAAATGAAATAACCGTTAAACAGACAAAACACGTTACGACAATACAAACTATATTATAAAATGTTTATGAATTACAGATTCAATAAATTTTTATTTGTGTTTATTCCAAGCAATCTTTTTCTAGAGCTTAAGCTCACCCAACTCTTTTGCGGTATAATTTAACGTCCTATTTTACGCCATCGCTAGCCTAATCGAAGATGAAGTGACAAAAAATCCCTTTTTCAACTCTCCTCCGTTGATATTCGAATCCGGTACCTCCTGCACCAAACACAGCAGCTTTTCCCACTGTGCCAATTGCTCGGTTGCAATAAAAATTATTTAACACAAAAATTAAATTAAATAATCGTTAAACATGTTAAGGCGTAAAACTGAATATCATCGTGACTCGAATAATTACTGTGGGAGGCAACTAATCCCTCTTAAAAATTTAGATAGGTCTAAGTTGATTTTTAAATATCTGGTGTAGAAACTTTCAGCTGGGAAATTCTGGCAACCTTTATTTGGCTACGTTTATCTGATGTTCTAGGTTAGACCTTTCAAACATGTTTTAGACATTTTCACATGCAACTGTATGAACTGTGTAACATGTATTGTGGGCATAAATATTGTTGTTGGAATCTTTTAATTAATGAGGTTCTAATTTCTTCCAATTAACAAATTGACTCTGATTTTTATATCAGCTATCTGTGAAGATGAAATACTCTGAGAAGAAATTCCTTTCAGAAATGTTGCAGTTAAAGTAAAATAAAGTTGTGTGAAATAATTATATCGACTATTCTCAGGGTAGATGCAAGTTACAAATCCGCGAAGACTTACATATACATTCTCCATTTCCAGTTCTAGTCCTAGTTTTTGAAAGAAAGCTTAAGTGATCAAAGACGTTTGAGAGCCGGAACCGAATAATACTCGACAAGAAATTCGAGTACATCCTTCAGGAGGCAGGCTTGCTGAGTAAACATTTAGTCAGTGCAGTGAAGGCACGAGAATTTTTTCCGTTGTCGGTTTTCACAAATTCTCATCGTGTTTCTACTGTATACTTCTTGAATTTAGGACACTGCAACATTTGGTGTGTGATCGTTCTTACAAAGTTCACAATGAACTAAAGTTTGAGAAAGTCCTCTTATAACTATTTCAGCCGCCTCGTTTGTCTGTTTGTCTCGACTTTTTTATCTAGCTTTAAGATTAATAAAAATTAAAAATACTAGCCACGTATCTAGAGTTTCAGCTTCTACTTCAATAAAATTTAATCCAAGAACATCATCGGTGGTTTCTTTAATTTGCTTAAAGTATTGCGAAGTTTAGTTATGGGTTGGTGGAATATCGAAAAAAAAAAAATTAAAGATAGACTGCAGGGTAGAGTAGTGGTTTCCTGGCGTTCTGTCATATCGAATTTTCAAGAATTTTGCATTTTGTGCAATTACTCACACTGGGTTATTAAAAACAGTTTGAAACAAGGAAAGAATACTTTTGGTAGCAAAAATTTGCTTTAAGTCGACTTAATCCCAGTATAAACTCTAGCGGTAAGAAAATAGTTTAACGACAAAATAGTATGAAAAATGATAATTTCTAGAAAAAGATGCTGCAAGCTGAAGAAGGTTCAAGCTGATTGCGCCGATCAGAAAAGATGATTAGAACTGCTTCATTATTTCATTACATTATTTAGCTACAAAGACATTCACTGTTTTGTCAGTTGAATGGTTATTTGATTTAGTTTTGGTGTTAAACAGTATTTTGAATTTTGGATTTGTATACATTTTAGAGTTTTGTTTGTATTAGTATTGGTATGTTATTTTACTGTTATTTTTTAATTAATTTATCAAATAAATGTCATTTCGATTTTTTTCTAGTTACAATGACGTATTTGGTTTGAATAACGATTATTTCATTTGGTTTTCGTGGTAAATCATTTTTTATTTTATTTTTGTAGTTTATATACATTTTAGAGTTTAATGCGTGTTGAACGGTTATTTCATTTAATTTTGGTACTGAGTTATTTTTATCGAGTTGGTGATTTATACATATTTTAATATTTATTTTGTGTGCGTTAGTGTTGCGTATCGGTGGTGAGGTTTGATTGTATCTGTAACTATTTGTAAGTTCCTTAGTAAATTATTATATTATCATATTATTATATTAAAATTAACAACTTTACTAATTACCTCAATATTTTTTAGCAATAATGGAACGATAATGGCAATATAAAATTTATAAAAAAAAAATGAAATTGTAAATCGTTGAAAGTGCATTTTTTATTACTGTTGAACATATTAAAAATCATAAATAGGTTAAACGAAGAAATGCAAGCAGAAAAGAACCCAATATAAAAGCCGTTTAATAGAAATAAAAATTGTAAACAAAAAGACCTTTAACAAAGACATTAATGTTATCAGGGTTAACACCCTGTATCTAACATAACAAAACCAACAAAAACAGAAATCTTTTAAATCTAAATGTTTTAAATATATGTTTACTGAATTAAATTTAGATCAGAAAATGTTTTCGACGAATTGCGATATAATCAAGATAAGATGACTTATTTAATATGTATTAGGCACCATGATACCACAATATCTATTTTAAAATCCATAAAATATACTGATTGTTAAATATACTGATTGTCATATTGTATCCCACAAATGATATATATATATATATATATATATATATATATATATATATATATATATATATATATACGCATTTTTAACATCACCCTCATATACATACGATCTATATTATCATTGAAAAATCTACATAATTTCCCTTTTCCGAATTTTATTTTTTTCTTATTAATCTCATAATCTCAAGCATTTCAAGTATTTTCTTTTCATCGCAAACATATATATAAACACACACACACACATATATATAAAATAAGAATCTATAAATTGTTTTGTTATACCATTGAAAAAGACCAAACATTTTTTTTTTTTAAAACATAAAAAATCATAAATTATCAACAAGACACAATCAACAACTGAAAAATGTAATTTTAAATCTAAATCTGACAAAATAATCAAAGGGATAAAAACGTACGAATGAACAAAGTTAAATTGAGGGAATCGAAATTTTTTTTAATTGTAATTACAGGTTCACTATTCCAGAAAATCGATAAAAAAAAAAACATTTTTCTTTTTTAGTTTTGTAATTTGATATGATTATGCATGTATCGGAATAGATAAAATAGTTTTGTTATCGTTGGCTGTTGTTGTTGTCACACTGCGAGGATTTTTAATAATAAAAAGGAATACAAAAATCAATTCCCATTGTTATGACATTCGTTCGTTTATGTGAAAAATTATGAATTTTATTACAACTTTTGGAAAAAATACACACACACACCCTGCTGAGTAAATTTTATATGTTATCTTGTATTTTATTATTTTTTATTTATATATTTAATTCATTCAAAAAAAAAAAAAAAAAAAAACAGATTGATGGTTCCCTAGAGAAATTGAACAAAATTTTACTATACCCAAACACTCAGTACATAAATTTTTATTTTTAATAACAAGTCAAAAGCAAATAATTTAAATTGAAAATAAAAGAAAATTAAAATAGATATGGTATTTGAACTTTAAATGAGTTTAACGGTCGATTACTTTTTGTTTCGCAAGCATTAATTTCACTTTGCGAAATGAAAAAATATCATGAAATTTAACAAAGTCTAGTCAAATTAGTATCATTTTTGACTTCAAGGGTATAATATTGATAATATTGATTGGTGTAAAGTTAAAATGATTGGTGTTTCGATAGAGAAAAATTCAACAGCCAAACTATTTAAGTGAATAAAATCTAACCTGTATCCGCAAGTATTCAATTGTAAACGCAAAAAGCAAACAAATGTAGGACACCAGAAGGGAAGTGCAAACATGTTAAAGAAAATAAGTCTTTTAGTGAAATTTCACATAAATTTATTTGTAAAAAAATAATATAATAATCTGTTTTTCTTCCATCATATAATTCACTAAAACAACGTGGTCATACTAAGTATAAAAACCTTGTATGAACTATGAAATTTACGCTGCAGCCTTATGAGAGACTGAATTTTTATATAATAATATAATAATATAATAATATAATAATATAATAATATAATAATATAATAATATAATAATATAATAATATAATAATATAATAATATAATAATATAATAATATAATAATATAATAATATAATAATATAATAATATAATAATATAATAATATAATAATATAATAATATAATAATATAATAATATAATAATATAATAATATAATAATGTAATAATATAATAATATAATAATATAATAATATAATAATATAATAATATAATAATATAATAATATAATAATATAATAATATAATAATATAATAATATAATAATATAATAATATAATAATATAATAATATAATAATATAATAATATAATAATATAATAATATAATAATATAATAATATAATAATATAATAATATAATAATAATATAATAATATAATAATATAATAATATAATAATATAATAATATAATAATATAATAATATAATAATATAATAATATAATAATATAATAATATAATAATATAATAATATAATAATATAATAATATAATAATATAATAATATAATAATATAATAATATAATAATATAATAATATAATAATATAATAATATAATAATATAATAATATAATAATATAATAATATAATAATATAATAATATAATAATATAATAATATAATAATATAATAATATAATAATATAATAATATAATAATATAATAATATAATAATATAATAATATAATAATATAATAATATAATAATATAATAATATAATAATATAATAATATAATAATATAATAATATAATAATATAATAATATAATAATATAATAATATAATAATATAATAATATAATAATATAATAATATAATAATATAATAATATAATAATATAATAATATAATAATATAATAATATAATAATATAATAATATAATAATATAATAATATAATAATATAATAATATAATAATATAATAATATAATAATATAATAATATAATAATATAATAATATAATAATATAATAATATAATAATATAATAATATAATAATATAATAATATAATAATATAATAATATAATAATATAATAATATAATAATATAATAATATAATAATATAATAATATAATAATATAATAATATAATAATATAATAATATAATAATATAATAATATAATAATATAATAATATAATAATATAATAATATAATAATATAATAATATAATAATATAATAATATAATAATATAATAATATAATAATATAATAATATAATAATATAATAATATAATAATATAATAATATAATAATATAATAATATAATAATATAATAATATAATAATATAATAATATAATAATATAATAATATAATAATATAATAATATAATAATATAATAATATAATAATATAATAATATAATAATATAATAATATAATAATATAATAATATAATAATATAATAATATAATAATATAATAATATAATAATATAATAATATAATAATATAATAATATAATAATATAATAATATAATAATATAATAATATAATAATATAATAATATAATAATATAATAATATAATAATATAATAATATAATAATATAATAATATAATAATATAATAATATAATAATATAATAATATAATAATATAATAATATAATAATATAATAATATAATAATATAATAATATAATAATATAATAATATAATAATATAATAATATAATAATATAATAATATAATAATATAATAATATAATAATATAATAATATAATAATATAATAATATAATAATATAATAATATAATAATATAATAATATAATAATATAATAATATAATAATATAATAATATAATAATATAATAATATAATAATATAATAATATAATAATATAATAATATAATAATATAATAATATAATAATATAATAATATAATAATATAATAATATAATAATATAATAATATAATAATATAATAATATAATAATATAATAATATAATAATATAATAATATAATAATATAATAATATAATAATATAATAATATAATAATATAATAATATAATAATATAATAATATAATAATATAATAATATAATAATATAATAATATAATAATATAATAATATAATAATATAATAATATAATAATATAATAATATAATAATATAATAATATAATAATATAATAATATAATAATATAATAATATTATTATTATTCTATCGTAAAAGGCGTTTCACAGATCTGGTCCTAAAATCCAATCCCTGTGCCATAACACCTGTTACTGATATTCTCTTCTGTCCTTCTTCAGTTTCTTACAATAGAGTTCGATCCTTCAAATAATTATTTAAGGCCTTAACAAATATTTAGGGATATGGAACCCTGCTCTAGTTTATCCAGTATATCACACCGTCGTACGGAATTTAATGCGTTTTTTACGTCAAGTGTCACTAGAAGCACAGTACGCATTGAAAAGTGATTGTAGTCTTCTACTATTCTAACTGCTTTCACAACTTTCTGTATGGCATCTATGGTCGATAACCCCATTCTAAATCTATACTGTTACTGTCTTAGTGAAAAACCAACAGCGGCTTCAATCGCAGCAGTAATTCTTGGTTTAATTACTTTTTCCAGAACTTTGCCCGCTGTGTCAAACATGTAGAGAGGTCAATAACATGATGGGAGCGCTGGGTCCTGAGTATGAGGACTGGGTTTGTGAATTAGTACAAATTTTGCCATCTTCCATCGAGAACTTTCCGACAGGCACAAGTTGTATATTTTCAGTAAAAGTTGTGGGTCTTGTCGAAAGACTATTTTAAGCACCTCACTATGTATTCCATCTGGGCCGGGAGCCTTTTTGTTTTTCATTGGCAGGATAGCACTCTCGAGTTCCTGTTCTATAAATAGTCGAACTTCTATTTCTCGAGCGAAAGCTGGTTCGATCCTTTCTGGATGGTTAGAGAAGAGAGTTTTCACTATAACTTCCATGTGGTGGAATTCATAACTCTGTTGGCTTTTAAGCTTTTACGTTACTGACTTGTAACCAAAACATGGATCTCTGTCGATATCTTCGACTAATTTTCTCCAGCAATGAGCTTTGCTTAGGTTAATGGCACGCTGAATTTGCTTTTTTGCTATCTTATGTGCTGCTAACATAAGACGGGCGGGCCTCTGCTCTGTTTATTGCACGAAGTGCTTGCCGTCGCAGTGTGAGACATCTCCTACGTAGGTCTGCAATTTAAACTGACCACCAGTACACGGGTGGCTTGTCATGTCTGGGTTTTTAACGTGGCATAGATACAATGCGGGCCGCACTATTAGTTTCATAATCGATGATACCAGTGCCTTAGTCGCTGATCTTTCCCGCAATTCTGCCATATTCCCACCTTTCGCCAGTTCAGTCGTGAATCGCTGTAGGTCTATTCTTTGCAAATTCCACCTGCCAAGTTTTCGCCATTTATTAGTCTGCCGTCGGTTACCAACATTAAAGGTAATATACTGATGAACGCTGCCACAGTAGTCTTCAATTACTGTCCAGTCCTGGATGTACGGTACCGCTTCCGATGCAAGACTGATGGCCTCTATGTAGCCTGGGCGGCAAAAAGTTGTTGCCTGACCAACATTTAAAACCAATAGTCCCGTTCTAGCGGCTATCTCCAAAATTAGTCTACCTTTAGTATCTGGATGAGGCATTTCCCACTCGATATCTCTGGTATTAAAGTCTCCGGCTACCACTATATATCCCGTCGTATTTAAAATTTCATTTTCCAAAACCACGAGTTTTGATCGAAAAACTGTCATTAGCAGCTAAAAAAGGTTGCGGCCTGATCCATGGCTTTGAACGTATATTTTTGGATTAGAAACTCAGATAGCGGCAGTTCCCAATTCGTTGGTGTACCATTGTGGAGACTTCTTGTTTCAATACTGCTCGCTCAGTAATATCAGCTCTGTTTCTTTCTCAACTTCCATTTGTTGTAATAAATAATTAGCAGCTCTGCTCCGATTCAAATTTCCTTGCAGGATGCGTATCATGAGCTAGATACATTTTGTCAATGCGCTACTTTGAACAGATAACCTAGCATTCCTGAGCAGTGCACATCTTTGCTTTATGATCATCACCCAGACATTTGTAACACAGTTTACAATTTCGAGCTACATCGCTATTATCCAAAGCGCACTGCAGTATATCCATCCAAGTTTTATTTTCCCTTTATTATAAGCAGTTTAATTTCAGTTCTTTCCTGCATCACTATTATCGCTATGAAATGTCTCAGAAGTTGATTCTGGTTTCTCCATACAACAATCAATATCAAAGATCTCCACGGTCACTCTACCTCCAAGGCTAACCACTTCGGCTTTTTCCCTTAGAACATCGCGGAAGCCAACCTTATTTGTTGTGAGTAGTCCCAGCTCCAGGAAAACGTCGCCTGCTTTTGTCTGGCGGATGGTTTCACCTTCGCTTCCAATTCGTCCAGTTTAATTGAGCTAGTGTCTCTTTATTTTTTTTAAAGGTATGAGTGAATTCCTAAAATTTTATGCATTGCAGACCCAATGAACCTTAAAAAAAGTTACTTATTGTTGTTCTTTAAACTCTAGCATAGTTTATTGCAAATTGAATCAAAATTGTATGTCTGCAAAACATCTGCAATCAAAGTTAACATAATTTAGAATATTACAATAAAATCTGTTTACGAAAAACTTGAACCTTATCATAAAACTGATTACGTATGGTTATCATTTGCGGTCAACAACAATTGAGATAACCTCAATTATCCTCACCGGTTACAATATTTACCATACCTTTTTCTAACACTTTTCTTTTGTTTACATGATATGTAGAAATAACGAAAATCAGAACCGATTTAAAATTATAGTTTTTCTTCGTCGTCTTTTCGATCTTAGTTTTTTTTTATTCCAATATGATTTTGAAAAGTAAACAAGAATTTTTTTCTTTTATCCATATCTTGACCTTTTTTTTTGATTTCAGCATTGTTGTTATGTGCTGTAATTTTTTTATTTTTATTAAAGTAAACATACAAGCTTATACACAAGAATTTTCACATAAGAAGAAAAGCAAAGATTAGAAAATATTTTTTCTGCTTCCACATATATACATAAATATATTCACCTGTCTGAGCAAATATATTTTCTTATTGGTTACCTGCTCAAACGAACATGGTTACGTTTAAGGTATTTTTACTCGTACATAGCATACGTATGGTGTTGTTATTAGGTAACTTATTTTCTTTTATTAAATTATAAGACAAGAATTGATGATGAATAGTTATGATAACGTAACGAGATGAGTTGTTTTGTGGGTCTTGTTTATATTCAATAACCGTATCTGTCATATTTCTGTTACTTCAATATATATGTATGTGTGTTTGTTCCAATGTCTGTACGGATGTGAGAATAATCTAAAGTGTTTTTAATTCTATTAACATCAATCAAGTTTATTTTGTCGTGTCTCGAATCCGCAAAAAGTTGTTTTCGTATTTACGTTCCTTTTACGAATTTATTTTTAGCTTTGTCGTAGGCTGTGGATACAACCGAGACACAGCTTATAATTAATTAATCATCGTATAAATTTTACATCCATTAATCTTTAGATGGTCTCGTTTAAAAGCATAAACACACCATAGGCAAAATCTTATTATCGTAACCCTTTTTTTTAATTCGTTTTTTTCTTCCTGGATACTCTCATCATCATCATCATCATCATCATCATCATCATAAATATAATCATAATAATCTTAAGATACATAAATTAGGAAAATATCTACAAAAACATAAACAGCATAATAATACTGCAACCACAAAATGTGTATATAGAGAAACGAAAACATAAAAAATTAACACTTGAGCGTGTTACGACGACAACGACTATACGAGGAGTTTGTAATCTCAAGTGCCTTTTTAATATATGTATTTTGTTTGTTTATGTTTATGTTTTTTTGGTTACACATTCTATTTTTAATTTAAATGAAATTAATAATTAATTTTTTTTTTTTAATTTTAAATTAGTGTTTGAATTTTGTTTCGAACAACACGAGATTTAAGATTTTCTAATTATTTCTAATTAGTTACACTCAATGGTGTCGTTAGGATTTATTTAGATGTATGGTGGCGGTGAAAATTGTTTAAGTTATTTGATTTATATTTGACAGGTTTATAAAAAAAAACAATTTGTTATTGTTAAATGGGTAATAAGTGTGAAATACGAAGTGCTTCGACCTATTTCCTTTTTAATTAACTCACCTGGTGTAATAAAATAAATGTTATCGATTTCTGCCATTAGATGCCACAATTTTAATTGTCTAAAGAATTCATTGTGATGGTAAAGTTATGTTGACATATTGCTTAAGTTTAGTCAATTTGAGACCAATCGTTAAATACAAATCAAAGGCTTGTTGCTTGGCAAGCTGTTCCAGTGGCTTTAAAACAATCCTCTCATCTATGCGGGGATAGCGGAGGTTATGATTAGCCTGTAATATTCCTTGTTAAGTTTTAACTGGTTTTTAGGGAAAAAGCTACCATTTCGGTTAAGAAACCGGTAAGGCTACGTGCCGCAAAAGCTTTTTTCCGAATATCTTTCATGGAGCAACGCAGGTGATAGCTTGATTTCTATAACTACTCCTAGATATTCGACCTAAGATTTGTATTCTTAGATGCTGCCTCCGAATGAAATAGGACTATCTTTGGGGATTGTGCTATATTGGTTGGGATGGCAATGAATGATGTAAGTTTTTGAAGAGTTCACTTTAATCTTTCATTTTTTTACAAAGTTACAGTACTGTTTAAGATATTTAGATAGAATCTCGCTCGACTTGCGTGCGCTAATGTAAAGATGTGAATATTGCCGTATCATCGGCTTTTATTGGGATTTTGAGTTTTGAGTGACTCCTGCTGCTGTTGGTTTAGTCTTTTAGGTACTCGTTTTATAGTGAGAAGCGATTTCTTCTTCTATTTGGTTAGGATCGATAATAGAGTTAGAACTTTTGGCTGTAAAAGTGAAGACATTTTGATTTTTACCGTTAAGTTTCCGAATTTCTTTAAACATTTTGGAAGTGTTATCGGGACTCTTTTGTATTTTATTTGTGAATTCGGAATTCTCAGTTCACTTCTTTAGGATATGGTTGACTCATTCGATTGCGTTGCTTAATCAATGAATGCAGTTTCCTTGATAGAGCGTTGCAAGAAGTATAGAAATTGGAGAAACATCTGGATGATTTATTTGGATTTGAACTTTAAATTTCTGCTTGGGAGTAGTTGCGAAGTACCTTTATAAGTATATAGCTTGAGTTTTGAATAGGATTTTTAATATCACTGGTAAATTGTCAGAACAAAATTTGTGTAAAAGTCGCAGAGGATTGATCAACAAGATCAATGTATAGCACTAAAGCAAGAATAGCGGTTCCTCGCTAGCATGTTGCCTCGTTAGGAGCATTTACTCTAAGCACAAACAGCCTATTACACTAAGCTGATGCAAAGATTTTGAAATATTATTGCTCCGCCACAAAAGGCAAATCGTCTTTCGTATTCTGTGAAAAATGTGTCGCATTTAGATTTAAGATTTATTTCGGACAAATTAGTTCCGAATAGTTTGAAGATTTAGGAGACGGCCGAGTACTGTGCAGGTTACTGGCAGTTTTGTTTGCATATGATATATCCTCTTTTTGCAGCGTTAGTCCTAAAGAGACCAAAGCTGGGCCTGGTTTTCGCGGGTTAGTATAACCAATAAATTTAAATGTACACAGATTTGGCTGGCTTATATAAATCCGCATTGCTGCCATAGTTGTCTGGCTCGAGCATTTTCTTGCACTTGACACATCTATGAAATTAGCCACAGTTCAATTCACGACCTCATTTCTTCTCCCAAGTGGCTTTATAGTAGCTAACTTCATTTATACTTAAAAGATTTTCGAGCGGAGTATCCTTATCAATAAGCACTTGAAAAAACGGCATGATCAAGTTTTTGCTCGTTCTTTCAAAAGTCCCCTTTTTAAAAACATTTGCGACACCTTCGAAACTTTATTATATTTTTCTCGCAAGGGCATCTCGATCTCCTCTGGTTTCAGAGAGGAGTGTACCCTCGCATAACGTACGGCAACTTCTTTTATTTTCTCAGCCGTTTTTATTTTCTGCCAGTCCTAATTTTTTGTGGTAATATTCGTGCCTGGCTTACCACAGAATTTTATTCTATATTTGATTTATTCAATATTCTCCGCTGTTTCTGCTACCTTCTCGACGGGAATGTTATGTAGTACTACTAGTGGCAAATATTGTGGCACACTTTGTTGCTTCTAAATTATTCTCTCTCTCCGTTTTACGACCAATACGCCATGTAATCGCTGAAAATCTCATTTACATACACTTTATTTGACACAAAACTTTAAAATTAATACAAATTAGATTTAAAAAAAATTGATTTAAAATTACAAATCAATTAAATTAACCGTTTTATGACATCATGTAATCCCCTAAAATCCAATCCACACAAAACTTTAAATTGAATACAAATTAGATTTTTAAAAAATGAATTAAACATTACAAATCAATTGAATTAACCGTTTTATGACCAATACGTCATGTAATTGCCAAAAATCCAATTTATATACACTTTATTTGACACAAAACTTTAAAATTAATATAAATTAGATTTCAAAAAAATTTATTAAACATTACAAATGAATTGAATTCACTGTTTTATGACAAATGCGTCATGTAATCGCCGAAAATCTAATTTATATACAGTTTATTTGACACAAAACTTTAAAATTAATACAAGTTAGTTTTAAAAAAAATTGATTAAACGTTACAATTAAACAAAGTGTTATTTGCTTTACAGCTTTTTAGAGCTTCGTTTACATTATAAAACATAATAAGAGTAATTTTTTGTAGTGTAAGGTAATGGTATCATTGACAATCATGGAAAGATAAGCTAATTTTAAAATTAGGCTTACAAGATTGCTAAAGAGTTCACAATGCATGTCCTAAACAGGTAGTGAGCTGAATTCAAAATTTGGAGGATCCAAAATGAGTTGCTTCGTTTGGATTCAGCAGCCAAATTTTTTTTCACTGCGACGGTAACTTCAAAGCTTCATCTTTCTAATCATTTCTTTTGTTGTTGCTATTCGTTTACGACCATATCCTTTAAGCCTGGTAATGCTGTCATTATCGTTTTAACGAGAAATACATAGTATGCGGCACAAACAAATTATGCACATTGAGATGGACGAGCTCTCGAAAAGTTTGAACTAGTGGCTGTCCAGCTAAATAATCTTGCAACTATTGCGTATAAATTCCATGTTAGAAATTTATTATTTTCGTTTTAAGTTAGACTAATGCATAAATCGAGAAATTATCACCGACGCAGGTCAAAAATATACGATTTTCTTTTTACATTACCGATTTTCATTAACTCTTTCCACAAACATATTTTAACATCATAAACATTTGAAAATCTAAAAATAAACCGATTGTCAACCCAACATTTTAATGCCTCATTAAATTACCTATTTTAACTGAAATGCCACAGTAAACATTAAAAAACACACACATCTGACACATAAATTTTAAAGTCAAATGCAATTAACATATATACAAGAAAAGAAAATCGACAAAAACAAACGGAAAATATTCTACTTTCACTTAAATATCGGCATGTTGACATTATCGGAAAATCATTTAACGATAATCCGCATTTAAAAAAAAAAAAGAAAACATAATTTTCAATTTTATTTTTCGAGTAGTACACGCATTAGGTTCAATAACAAAATTAGTTCGTTTGTGTTGATGTGTTTACTTATCTTCGGACCAAACTCCACGCTAATATTTCATACTCGTCAACTCGTTATATGTGAGACATAGTTGATGATGAAAGGCATTTTTTTTGGTCCATGTCAATTGGTGTACAAGCATACATACCTTAAAAAAGATTATCATTCGTCATGCATGAAAATTTATTTTATTTTATTTAAGTGTTTCTGTTTGTGTGAGTGTGTGTGTAAATACATTTTATTTTTTAATATGATCTTCTAAATATAGAAGCTTCCTCTTACATCAATATACCTGAAGACTTATAATTTTAAGAAAATCATAAGAAAAGAAAACACTATCCGAGTATGTATTATATTATGTTTCATTTTTTGCTCATGTAACCTACATAAGACATTTTTTTTTGTGTCTATACATACGTTCGTTCTTTCATCGTCATCTTAAGATTAAGTACATAATACAAACATTACGTATATATAAAAGAAGTTAAAAATCGTAAATAAAAAAATCCTTGAGCCTTGTCACATTAATATACCGAATATGACAAATACCCATTCTATATATGTACGCATCTTTTACCATTAATAGTCAGAAAAAATAAACTCTTAAGACACAATATATAACAGCAGCAGCACAACAACAAAAATATTTAATCTTCTTACATAATTTTTTGGAAAAGATTAATTCAATCATTAACTTGTATGTGTGCTATTCTGTGGTCTGTGTGTATGTTTGTGTGTGTAAGACGATTTTGGGT
The DNA here is from genome assembly GCA_963556175.1 of Tipula confusa. Classification (NCBI taxonomy): domain Eukaryota; kingdom Metazoa; phylum Arthropoda; class Insecta; order Diptera; family Tipulidae; genus Tipula; species Tipula confusa. The sequence goes on from OY744475.1 coordinate 37,204,468, forward strand.
TCGATCAAATCGTATTTATTTGGAAAATTATGATAATGTTGGTTAAATGAGGTTTAAGACGTTATACATATAACTAAAATTATGTGGTTAAGTAATTGTGAAAATTTAAATTTAAATAATTTAGGTATGTTAGATAAGATTATGTTTATAATAAATAGAAAAACAATTTATTGTCACAAAGTCTTATTTTACCATAAAACATTGTTGAATTATTAATGGATTTTATCGATTTGACCAAAAAGAAGTTAGATGCTTGAAATAAACAATTTTGATTTATGTTTATCTGAAATCGTTATACTGTCAAACTAAAGAGTTTTCTTTTTTTATTCAAATTTATGGCAATCAATTAAAATGTTAACGAATAAATTGTGTTGTCATCATATTTCGGAATCATATCACTTTAAGCGTGTTGAATGTTTACATCAACAAATTTTTTTTTAAATTATAAGGTATACAAATAAGTCAGTGACATTCGACAAAATATGAAAATGTCGTATTCTAAGGTGTGACAACTGTCAACAACATATTCGTAAAATATTAGTGATTGTAGTGGTTTCAGAACGAGGAAATTGATGTCGAAGGCACAGAACGAAGTGAAAGGCCAAAAGTGTTCATGGAAAACTGCGTCCACAACTACTCCATTGCTTAATAATGCACGTCCACATATTGCGACGGTCAACGCCTACTTGGAAACTCTGAATTAAAAATTTTTACCCCACCCGCCGCATTCACTAGACAAAGCCTGAATAAGTTATACCTAGCGCCATCTATGGAGTAGTATTAGCATTAACACAAATTGAGCAAATATGTTGTATAGAAAACAAAAGAATAAGGTAAACTTGTCTTAAAGAATAGAATAAAAGAATAGAAAAATAGAATATAAATATGCTGCGTATTTTTTAGATTTAGGGGAAATAAAACCATTTTATAGTTACAGTGTTCACCACAAGAGGTAATTTTTTCAATTTTTATATTTAAAATCATATTTAAAATCATAGAAATTATCATCACAGCACACGATTCTTGTAACGGGTGGGCCATTTAAAAGTTTAAATTTAAAAATGCAATAAAACAAAAACGGTTTAAAATTTTGCCAGATTTATTTTTTTGTTTTGAAGTACAATTGCTCCGGTTAGAGATGGAATATTATTTCATTCATATGGCTGCCGCGGCTGGCCTTACAGTACCCCATTCGATCGGACCGAATTTCGAGCACTTTTTCGAGTGTATGGGGTCGTATCTCAGCGATGGCATCACGAATGTTGGCCTTCAAATGCTCAATTGTCTCTGGTTTGTCGACATAACACTTGTCTTTAACGGCGCCCCACAGAAAATAGTCCAATGGTGTTAAATCGCATCATCTTGCCGGCTAATTTACATCACTATTTCGGCTAAATAAACGGCCATCAAACGTTTGACGCAATAAATCGATTGTAGGATAAGATGTGTGGCAAGTTGCACCATGCTGTTGAAACCAAACATCGTTCACATCAATACCATGAAGAGCGGGCGCAAAAAAATGTGTCTCATTGACCGTAGTGGTTGCGTCATCCTCATTATCAAAGAAATATGGGCCAATGATGCCTCCGCTCCATAAGCCGCACCAAACAGTCACTCGTAATGGATGCATTGACTTCTGTAAGACCACGTGTGGGTTTTTTCAGCCCTAAATACGGCAATTTCCCTTATTAACTTACCCACCAAGATGAAAATGAGCTTCATCCGAAAAGATGATTTTTTTTGGCAAAATCGACATCATCGTGCAGTTTCTCGTTGGCCCACCTAGGTAAGTGAAAACGAAGCGGATAGTCATGCGGCTTCAACTCTTGAACCAATTGAACTTTGTAAGGCGTCATACCGAGATCTTTTCGCAAAATTCGACGTAAACTGGTGCGTGAAATGTTCAATTCTTGAGAACGATGACAAGTTGATGTTGATGGATTCTCACGCACATTCACAGCCTCAGATTCGATATTTTCGGGTGAACGCATTGTACGAGCACGCTCACGTCTTGGCGCATCAACAGTGAAACCAGTTTCACGAACTTTAACAATAAACTTGCGTATACCGGGCACTGTTGGTCCTTCTCTGCGACCAAATTTTGCACGACATTTTCATGCAATTTCCGGCCAATTGTCTTTGTTTTGGAAATAAATTTCCAAAAAATTCCAACGTTCCTCAAGCGTAAATCGATTTATTTCGTTCAGTGAAGATAATATACTGAATTTTGTTACAGAATACAATGACATAAGTATTGTCAGATTTGAAATAACCTGTGGTTCAAATTTAAACCGATAGATGGCCCACCCATTATATAAAAAAAATTGACATTAATCTTTTATTTTACCTTAATGATAGTTTACATTAGCTGTGTTGCTTAATGAAAGCAACACAGCTAATGTAGTTGAAAGTTAACAGTGTTTGACGTAGAAATTGTCCTGTAGTAATTTTCTAAATTTTAAAGATTTATCAAAGCGTGGCAACAACGATAACGCCTGTCTAAGCACTTTACATCATATCCTTAAAAATAAAATGGTCTTTCGACATAATATTCATATGCCAGAAAGAAAAATGTAATTAAGAAAATAATTTGTTTGTATCTTCGTTTGGCAATTTGATTATCGTTATTTTCCTGAAAATTATAAAGGCTGCGGCGTTGCCAAAGAATTTAAAAAATTAAAGAAACATCACGACAAAGTCCATCATATTATAAAAACTAGCAGTAGAAATTAAAAACAATACAAATCAGGGAACTCTATTACCAAGTATGGTAAGTGAACAAAATAAATTTTTACATAAAGTATAGCATCTACAACAATATTATGATCAGGGAATTGGTCAGTAAAAGCGGAAAAAAAATACGACAGAACTTGAACACCACAAAGCAAAATAACTCTTATATACCTTTGCAGTAAACGCCTAAACGTAGAATTAAAGAACTAAAAATATAAATCAGTTAACCAATATCTGCGTATTCTTACTGGCAACAAATATACAAAAATGGAAAGCTACAAAAGGACCAAATCATGAAATACTACAAATTCTAAACAAAAAGCAGAAATTTTTGTATTTTATTGTGAAGAGGCATTTCAACCACATATACGGCAATGAGCAGACGATAATATAATCCCAGTATACAACAAGGATTAAAGAGAAATACTTCCTGTAACACTACAGGAATGGAAAGCCGAAATTAATCATAACCTAAGTACAAACAAGCCATATAATGAACAAAAATCATAAAGTTTCATTTTTCTGGTCTCCAAAATTTTTAAGAAACTGTTGCTCAAAAGGATGCAGGCCTTTAATATTTAAAATAAATATAATATCGCCTCATCAATTTAGATTAAAAAAAAATCACTCTTGATGAGAACTACAAAGAATGGCATTCCTTTTACGAAAATTTGATTTAATGGACCCAGTATATTTTACTTTCAGTTCTGACATTTGAAATGTCAATGACATTTGAATAATGGGAAGGTAGATCGTCTTGTTGCGTCATACAGCAAAGTTAATGTCAAGGACTTACGAACGCTTGTGTACAGGAATTCCAGGAACTTGATACATCTTGTGGTTTGGTTGCAATTTGATGTTGATGCACTGGAAATTTGCTGTACTTCTGGTGAGAATGAATTATTTGGAAAAACGGCAGGTTCGATTTTGTTGTGCAGATCGTTGCTTTTTTCACAGATCCTCCCGTTTTGCTGTGGCCAATGTCACTTATTATATCATGTGGTATTGGCCCGGGAATCTGGGCAGTGCTATCCCATTCACTTTCAGGAGTGAAATTTGTACGAAAGTGTCCATACATATTGCGTCAATTGCTGGTGATGTACTCGATTTGGCCATGTAAAAGACGGTACGATTAAGAATTTTGGCCTTAAAATTGCTTGCTTCGATGAAACTCACATATTTGGCAAGTAGCGACTCCACTCCGCCATCTTGCAGTCCACAACAATGATAGAAGTGTCCTTGTCAACAAACTCTATAACTCGAGCGTCGTTTAGCTAGTCAAAAGGGCTGCTGATCAAAATGGTTTCAAAAGTGTAATAAAACCAAACTTTCAGTTTTAGTTCTATTATCATTCGGAACCAAGTTGTAAACCTCAAGATTACCTAAAAATGTTTAATGAAATAAATAGCGTGAAGGATGGCGTGGCCTAAAATTCTAACCTCCAAAACCGGTTGAAAATCGTTTTTTGTACTAATAAACTCCAATACCACGAATATGTGATATAGCTCCTAATAACAAAGTTTAAAGTTACATAATACTCGTTTAAATAAACTTTTTTTATGTGTTAATCTATGCAACCATTTTTGAGGCCGCCCCTCTTCCGACTCTTCCGCGGTTAATTTAACATCCTACTTTATTTACGTACTCGTTAGCCAAATCGGAAACGCACGAATACAGGATAGTTTTAGATAACCTTCTCCACATTGCATTATCCCAGCCAACCTTTACTGGAATGGACGATGGTTCGGCCCATGGATTCTGCATCCCAACAGGCGATCATAGTTAAGTTTATCGTCCTCACCGATCGCATTCAAGTGATATAAAATTCATTTTAAGATAGAACAAGCATTCTTAATATCAGAGCTCCAAGCTTTAGATTAGTCTCCAGTATCATAAATCAGCTGAATTAAAATATCTACAACATAAACTGTTTAATTCCGTTTTTTGATAAAATTAACATTCTGAATATTTACAACTTAGAAATTATCAAATATTTGCTCATACTTGCCCACAAAATATCAATGTATAATAGAAGTTATTAAAAAAATATATTTAGCACTAAAATCAAATGAAATAACCGTTCAACTGAAAAAAGACGCTATTGAAATTACAATTGATATGACTGATAGTTCCTTGTTTCCGAATATTAAAAAAAAGACAAACCCATATTTTAAAGAGTTGTCGAAGTCCTATTTTTTTGGTAAGACATCAGAAAATTGAAAAAACGATTAATTAAATGAATCGATAAGCTCTAAAATATAATGATCTTGGATCAAAATATAGTTTGCTTCTTTCATTTATCATGGACTTTAGTGGCAGTCACCAACATAAATTATTTCAATTATTTTCTACTAATAATATTCTCTAATAAACTGTAGGTGACATTTTTTTCTTGAGAAAATAATCATAGGAGAGATAAGTTGGTGCCAGCAATTACTACACAACAAACCGTTATAAAAAAATCTCTTATACATTTAATGCTAACATAAAAACATTAAATGTACATATACTCCTTATGTTCAGATTCGTTTTTAGCGATAAGTTGATAAAATATTGTGACAATTGTTAGAAATTCTAATCAAGAAGCTGTATTGGTATTTCAAGATAATATAGAACTTCCATTAAAACAGTTACATCATGATATTCGGCTAATTAAATGGTTTTCTTTGGTTACAGACCATTTGTGACACATTTTGAAAGGTACTCTTTGTGTGTGAATTGTCATTTCATTCAGGCCATGTCAATTACCTGCGATGTAAGTCAAAGCGACACTTAAAAGGTTTGTTGGGCCACGACGGTAAATATGACTCTAATAGTTTAGAAGTTGGAATTTACTGGGCTTAGTGATAGTTTTCCGTTGCAAGATATCCTTTATTTTTGAATTCAAAGGTTTGTGTGTAGTAAATTCGGCTAACTTACGCAAAATAAAGGATTCATATTTATGTAATGGCCGACGATTAACAAAAGTTAATGCGGCTGTCTTTAAAGTATATAAAGTTATGATGGGGAAGATAACGGTATTGCACATGCCAATAATGAAGTTACAAAGTGCTTTATGTTCATTGATAAAGTTCTGAAGTTACATAGTGGTTCCTCGAGAGAGATGGCAACGAGTGTTAATGGTATAGAGGGTCGATTTAAATTAGAGGATAGATAAGGTCCAAGGTATCGCATTTTATCAAAACAGGTGAAAGTTATGCCGGCTAGGATAAGATCAGATGGGGTAAATATAAAGAATTAATTCTTTAAGGATGGGTTGAAGGGATATAACATCGCGGGTGATGAGCAGGATATCATCAGCATAAGCAAAAATAAAGAGTAGATGTAATTGGTTACTCTGTTCTAACTGTAATTGAGGAAAAATAGCAGACGGTAACCAAAACCAAAAGAAATTGAAAATGCGAAGGGAAGAAGGGCAACCTTCCTTAATCCTCTTATTCTTACTAATCTGGGCGGTGCAGACATTAAACCACTTGACCGAGGTATATTCCCAAAATCAAGTTTTTAAAATTCGGTTAACTAAATAGTGAGGCACATATTGCTGAAGGCTCTCAGAAACAACACTAAGGTCAATACTGTCAAGGGCTTTAGATAAATCTAGACTTAACACATATATGTGATTACCGGCGCACTATTCCTTGTTCAGGATACGTTTGACAGCAAACATATTGTCTTTGGTGGTTCGATGGGTAAGAAAGGCCAAATGTTTTCAATGATGGAATAGAGATCTGGGAATATGTTATCAGGTACATATTTAAATAGCTCAACAGGAATGTCATCATTCCCGGAGAAAGTGCCTGCTCGTAATAATTTTATAGTAAACCGAATGTCCTCCTCAAATAGAGGATGTCCTAGTTGATGGAAATCAGTCTCAGATATAAGAGCGGGCCACTGTACCTCTGATTTGCGTAGTTTTTGAAACCATGACGAGAGGTGAATGTAAATGCTGGAAGTGGTATAGGCATTTTGCCTGCGTCTAAGGTGCTTGAGGAAGTGGTAGGTTTTTTTGATTCGATCGGAGGGTTTATAGGCGGATAAGTTGGTGAAGAACTCCTGAAACTGACGGGAGCGGTGTTCAGTGTAAGCCTGTCTTAAGGCTTGCTGGGCAGCTTTAAAGTGGGCAAGAGAAGTCGGATCTTGGTGGTGGCGATTCTTGTGTAGACAAGCACTTTTGAAATTGGCAAGTGCTTGATGGCGTCTGGGGGTTAGGGGAGGTTTAACTGTTAGGGTTTGTTGTGCGGAGGATTTAATGCAGTTTAGTAGTAACTTCCAAGGGTCGTCGGCTGTAAAGTTTAAAATAGCATTCTGGTAGAAAGATGTGTCTGATAGAAGGATTTTAGTTTTTATTTTGTAACAATCAGAGGTTGATAGACTTGCAAGAATAGTTAGGTAGAGGTGTAGGAATAGAAACGGTTGGAGAAGGGGGAGGGCGGAAACGCTAAACAGTCCGTCGGAGTGGACAATGAATCCAGCTAAGCTCAGTGAACTATGAGTCTAGCTTAAGGAAAACAGAGCTAGCGTATTTTTTGTCGAAGCAACATGTGATCAATCTAGAAGCGAGTAAAGCCAACAGCCCAATTAAAGAGGGGTAAGCGTCGCACGTGAATGGTCTCCACGAATAGATTTGAGGAACAAGCATGAAGTTCTAGGGAGACTCTATTTTCATTAGATCCGTTATGGAGAAAACTAGTTGTAACAGAATGGCGATCCCATGAATCATTGAAACTGAGGAGGGCAATTAAAAGTAAAACAATGTCGTCGGAAGGTGGACATCTATCAAGGATAGAATTTATAGTTGAAAAGGTTGCAGAAGCGCACGACTATACTTCGAGGTCTGAGGTGGAATATAAGCAAATATGAAGCCAATTTATCCGAAAGTGGTAAGAGAACCTAAAAGGGTAGTTACAGAGTCGAGATAATGTTTGTTCTATTTAGGACGTATTGAATTTTTCTTGATGAGTAATTCGACACCTCGTCGGCGGGTATTACAGAGATACCTTAGATAGTTGTCAGAGGAAAATGAAGAAGAACCTATGTTGATCTCTTGAACTCCACAAATATCTCCACTCGGTAACAAATATTTGGTAACAAATTGATCATCCAACAAAGTATGAACAAAATTATTAAGATGATCTTTATTGAACTGAAATAGAGTAGGAGGGGTGTTGGGGATCTTTTAAGCTAAGTTGACGGAAAATGGAACCAAAAAAGCAATTCCCATCACCAGCTATCTTGAAAACAGATATGTGGTGCCGGGAAATTAAATTAATAGGAGAGTTATTAAGTTAGATTAAGTTAGAATATAAGAAATTAAACTTACTTTTACGAGGAATTAAGGTTTTTAATTTTAATTCTAATAATTAATTTAATTTTAATTCTAACTAAAATAAATAACAAATGAATAAATGTTGACAAAACTTCAACTTCACACAGCTAGGTTTTTAAAACACAAATAAATGGATGATGAAACCACATCTATAGAAACGACATCTATAATTGGGAAAGATAGTAGGTAAAATAGGGTTTGAAAATAAGACGAAAGTTGGCAATAAAATTATTTAGCACAAAAATTAAATGAAATAACCGTTAAACGGACTAAATACAAAATACTTCAACAACACACTCGATAAATACAAAATACTAAAATGTATACCAATTAAAGTTTTAAAAAAAATATACAGCTCGAAAATTAAATTAAAAGGAATGATTTGATTGCAAAATACTGAAGCCAAAGAGTTTTTTAATGGCTAGAGAAATTGTTTTTTTTTAGAAATGATCCATAAGCTAAATAAGTCTACTTTTACCAATTTCATTTTTTATAATAGTTCTTACTTTAAGTTTACATTTCGATCAGAACTAAATGAAGTCGTAAAATTTTAAGATGAAATGAAACTGTAAACTTTTTTACAACTTAATACTACATAACATAAAACCATTTTACTTTGTACTATAATTTACATATATTGCCGTAATACATTTTGCATACCATATATATATTTTAGTGACATGCTACACATTCCATATAATATATTCGTGCCATTTCTAAAAACCGAAAAAGAAAAGTTTAACAACTAATTAAAAACTAACGTAGCGAGTTAAATTCCGCATATGATATAATTTGGAAATATATTTTAACAGCATTTCAATGTATATACGAGTAGTTTCATATCCTGGCAATATCCAAAACTTGATAACATTATTATTGTGCCGCCATCGTACTATCACCGTATGCGCGAAACAAAACTATACGAAATCTCATTTTGGTTTCAGCATTTGTTTAAAACTTTTTCGAGCTTTTATTTATTTATATGTATATAGTTCTTGTATTGTACAAAAATTGTAATGAGCTTTTCAAACATAAAAAAGGAGTAACGCTCTCACAAAAAAAATGTGGTTATGTTACTTTTTTTTTTTATTGCATACATATGTTCATGCAAACTAATTTATAAAAAGGAAAATGTTAAATTATTTATTCCACTAAATTAATATAATTTACATCTTTTCTTATCGGGATTTTATGTGACGCATAAAGAAAATCTGGGTGGTTTTTTCTATTTGTAGACATACACCCTCGATTGTGTTTTACTCCTATACTTGTATTACGGCTGTGTAATTTTGATAATTAAAATTATAAAAAAAAAATATGTCCAAAACACTTATCTTATGCTTATACCCTTTTTGCATTGTATTCGTCCTTTTTGAAATATCCAATTAAATAGGGTACAAAATGAAAATTCATTAAATTTCAATTATGTACATTGAAATAAATGTTTGCTACCCCCTTTTATGTATAAAAAATTGTTACGGGACCAGATGATATGGAAAATAATCAATTCATACAATAAATATAAATTGGTCACGTGATTTAAGTGTAGATTTATATGCATTGTGCGCACACAAATGATGCCTTGCACTTTTAAAAGAATTATATGCGGGTTATATTATGTAAATTTTTAAATGTGATAGGTTCAATGAGTCTGACTTATTTATCAATGCTAGATAATACAATTATCCGGCCACCACCGTACATCCGTGTTATACATAACAAAATCGAAGGATTGGATAAAGATGTTGGTGTAATAATATAATAATATAATAATATAATAATATAATAATATAATAATATAATAATATAATAATATAATAATATAATAATATAATAATATAATAATATAATAATATAATAATATAATAATATAATAATATAATAATATAATAATATAATAATATAATAATATAATAATATAATAATATAATAATATAATAATATAATAATATAATAATATAATAATATAATAATATAATAATATAATAATATAATAATATAATAATATAATAATATAATAATATAATAATATAATAATATAATAATATAATAATATAATAATATAATAATATAATAATATAATAATATAATAATATAATAATATAATAATATAATAATATAATAATATAATAATATAATAATATAATAATATAATAATATAATAATATAATAATATAATAATATAATAATATAATAATATAATAATATAATAATATAATAATATATAATAAATAATATAATAATATAATAATATAATAATATAATAATATAATAATATAATAATATAATAATATAATAATATAATAATATAATAATATAATAATATAATAATATAATAATATAATAATATAATAATATAATAATATAATAATATAATAATATAATAATATAATAATATAATAATATAATAATATAATAATATAATAATATAATAATATAATAATATAATAATATAATAATATAATAATATAATAATATAATAATATAATAATATAATAATATAATAATATAATAATATAATAATTATAATAATATAATAATATAATAATATAATAATATAATAATATAATAATATAATAATATAATAATATAATAATATAATAATATAATAATATAATAATATAATAATATAATAATATAATAATATAATAATATAATAATATAATAATATAATAATATAATAATATAATAATATAATAATATAATAATATAATAATATAATAATATAATAATATAATAATATAATAATATAATAATATAATAATATAATAATATAATAATATAATAATATAATAATATAATAATATAATAATATAATAATATAATAATATAATAATATAATAATATAATAATATAATAATATAATAATATAATAATATAATAATATAATAATATAATAATATAATAATATAATAATATAATAATATAATAATATAATAATATAATAATATAATAATATAATAATATAATAATATAATAATATAATAATATAATAATATAATAATATAATAATATAATAATATAATAATATAATAATATAATAATATAATAATATAATAATATAATAATATAATAATATAATAATATAATAATATAATAATATAATAATATAATAATATAATAATATAATAATATAATAATATAATAATATAATAATATAATAATATAATAATATAATAATATAATAATATAATAATATAATAATATAATAATATAATAATATAATAATATAATAATATAATAATATAATAATATAATAATATAATAATATAATAATATAATAATATAATAATATAATAATATAATAATATAATAATATAATAATATAATAATATAATAATATAATAATATAATAATATAATAATATAATAATATAATAATATAATAATATAATAATATAATAATATAATAATATAATAATATAATAATATAATAATATAATAATATAATAATATAATAATATAATAATATAATAATATAATAATATAATAATATAATAATATAATAATATAATAATATAATAATATAATAATATAATAATATAATAATATAATAATATAATAATATAATAATATAATAATATAATAATATAATAATATAATAATATAATAATATAATAATATAATAATATAATAATATAATAATATAATAATATAATAATATAATAATATAATAATATAATAATATAATAATATAATAATATAATAATATAATAATATAATAATATAATAATATAATAATATAATAATATAATAATATAATAATATAATAATATAATAATATAATAATATAATAATATAATAATATAATAATATAATAATATAATAATATAATAATATAATAATATAATAATATAATAATATAATAATATAATAATATAATAATATAATAATATAATAATATAATAATATAATAATATAATAATATAATAATATAATAATATAATAATATAATAATATAATAATATAATAATATAATAATATAATAATATAATAATATAATAATATAATAATATAATAATATAATAATATAATAATATAATAATATAATAATATAATAATATAATAATATAATAATATAATAATATAATAATATAATAATATAATAATATAATAATATAATAATATAATAATATAATAATATAATAATATAATAATATAATAATATAATAATATAATAATATAATAATATAATAATATAATAATATAATAATATAATAATATAATAATATAATAATATAATAATATAATAATATAATAATATAATAATATAATAATATAATAATATAATAATATAATAATATAATAATATAATAATATAATAATATAATAATATAATAATATAATAATATAATAATATAATAATATAATAATATAATAATATAATAATATAATAATATAATAATATAATAATATAATAATATAATAATATAATAATATAATAATATAATAATATAATAATATAATAATATAATAATATAATAATATAATAATATAATAATATAATAATATAATAATATAATAATATAATAATATAATAATATAATAATATAATAATATAATAATATAATAATATAATAATATAATAATATAATAATATAATAATATAATAATATAATAATATAATAATATAATAATATAATAATATAATAATATAATAATATAATAATATAATAATATAATAATATAATAATATAATAATATAATAATATAATAATATAATAATATAATAATATAATAATATAATAATATAATAATATAATAATATAATAATATAATAATATAATAATATAATAATATAATAATATAATAATATAATAATATAATAATATAATAATATAATAATATAATAATATAATAATATAATAATATAATAATATAATAATATAATAATATAATAATATAATAATATAATAATATAATAATATAATAATATAATAATATAATAATATAATAATATAATAATATAATAATATAATAATATAATAATATAATAATATAATAATATAATAATATAATAATATAATAATATAATAATATAATAATATAATAATATAATAATATAATAATATAATAATATAATAATATAATAATATAATAATATAATAATATAATAATATAATAATATAATAATATAATAATATAATAATATAATAATATAATAATATAATAATATAATAATATAATAATATAATAATATAATAATATAATAATATAATAATATAATAATATAATAATATAATAATATAATAATATAATAATATAATAATATAATAATATAATAATATAATAATATAATAATATAATAATATAATAATATAATAATATAATAATATAATAATATAATAATATAATAATATAATAATATAATAATATAATAATATAATAATATAATAATATAATAATATAATAATATAATAATATAATAATATAATAATATAATAATATAATAATATAATAATATAATAATATAATAATATAATAATATAATAATATAATAATATAATAATATAATAATATAATAATATAATAATATAATAATATAATAATATAATAATATAATAATATAATAATATAATAATATAATAATATAATAATATAATAATATAATAATATAATAATATAATAATATAATAATATAATAATATAATAATATAATAATATAATAATATAATAATATAATAATATAATAATATAATAATATAATAATATAATAATATAATAATATAATAATATAATAATATAATAATATAATAATATAATAATATAATAATATAATAATATAATAATATAATAATATAATAATATAATAATATAATAATATAATAATATAATAATATAATAATATAATAATATAATAATATAATAATATAATAATATAATAATATAATAATATAATAATATAATAATATAATAATATAATAATATAATAATATAATAATATAATAATATAATAATATAATAATATAATAATATAATAATATAATAATATAATAATATAATAATATAATAATATAATAATATAATAATATAATAATATAATAATATAATAATATAATAATATAATAATATAATAATATAATAATATAATAATATAATAATATAATAATATAATAATATAATAATATAATAATATAATAATATAATAATATAATAATATAATAATATAATAATATAATAATATAATAATATAATAATATAATAATATAATAATATAATAATATAATAATATAATAATATAATAATATAATAATATAATAATATAATAATATAATAATATAATAATATAATAATATAATAATATAATAATATAATAATATAATAATATAATAATATAATAATATAATAATATAATAATATAATAATATAATAATATAATAATATAATAATATAATAATATAATAATATAATAATATAATAATATAATAATATAATAATATAATAATATAATAATATAATAATATAATAATATAATAATATAATAATATAATAATATAATAATATAATAATATAATAATATAATAATATAATAATATAATAATATAATAATATAATAATATAATAATATAATAATATAATAATATAATAATATAATAATATAATAATATAATAATATAATAATATAATAATATAATAATATAATAATATAATAATATAATAATATAATAATATAATAATATAATAATATAATAATATAATAATATAATAATATAATAATATAATAATATAATAATATAATAATATAATAATATAATAATATAATAATATAATAATATAATAATATAATAATATAATAATATAATAATATAATAATATAATAATATAATAATATAATAATATAATAATATAATAATATAATAATATAATAATATAATAATATAATAATATAATAATATAATAATATAATAATATAATAATATAATAATATAATAATATAATAATATAATAATATAATAATATAATAATATAATAATATAATAATATAATAATATAATAATATAATAATATAATAATATAATAATATAATAATATAATAATATAATAATATAATAATATAATAATATAATAATATAATAATATAATAATATAATAATATAATAATATAATAATATAATAATATAATAATATAATAATATAATAATATAATAATATAATAATATAATAATATAATAATATAATAATATAATAATATAATAATATAATAATATAATAATATAATAATATAATAATATAATAATATAATAATATAATAATATAATAATATAATAATATAATAATATAATAATATAATAATATAATAATATAATAATATAATAATATAATAATATAATAATATAATAATATAATAATATAATAATATAATAATATAATAATATAATAATATAATAATATAATAATATAATAATATAATAATATAATAATATAATAATATAATAATATAATAATATAATAATATAATAATATAATAATATAATAATATAATAATATAATAATATAATAATATAATAATATAATAATATAATAATATAATAATATAATAATATAATAATATAATAATATAATAATATAATAATATAATAATATAATAATATAATAATATAATAATATAATAATATAATAATATAATAATATAATAATATAATAATATAATAATATAATAATATAATAATATAATAATATAATAATATAATAATATAATAATATAATAATATAATAATATAATAATATAATAATATAATAATATAATAATATAATAATATAATAATATAATAATATAATAATATAATAATATAATAATATAATAATATAATAATATAATAATATAATAATATAATAATATAATAATATAATAATATAATAATATAATAATATAATAATATAATAATATAATAATATAATAATATAATAATATAATAATATAATAATATAATAATATAATAATATAATAATATAATAATATAATAATATAATAATATAATAATATAATAATATAATAATATAATAATATAATAATATAATAATATAATAATATAATAATATAATAATATAATAATATAATAATATAATAATATAATAATATAATAATATAATAATATAATAATATAATAATATAATAATATAATAATATAATAATATAATAATATAATAATATAATAATATAATAATATAATAATATAATAATATAATAATATAATAATATAATAATATAATAATATAATAATATAATAATATAATAATATAATAATATAATAATATAATAATATAATAATATAATAATATAATAATATAATAATATAATAATATAATAATATAATAATATAATAATATAATAATATAATAATATAATAATATAATAATATAATAATATAATAATATAATAATATAATAATATAATAATATAATAATATAATAATATAATAATATAATAATATAATAATATAATAATATAATAATATAATAATATAATAATATAATAATATAATAATATAATAATATAATAATATAATAATATAATAATATAATAATATAATAATATAATAATATAATAATATAATAATATAATAATATAATAATATAATAATATAATAATATAATAATATAATAATATAATAATATAATAATATAATAATATAATAATATAATAATATAATAATATAATAATATAATAATATAATAATATAATAATATAATAATATAATAATATAATAATATAATAATATAATAATATAATAATATAATAATATAATAATATAATAATATAATAATATAATAATATAATAATATAATAATATAATAATATAATAATATAATAATATAATAATATAATAATATAATAATATAATAATATAATAATATAATAATATAATAATATAATAATATAATAATATAATAATATAATAATATAATAATATAATAATATAATAATATAATAATATAATAATATAATAATATAATAATATAATAATATAATAATATAATAATATAATAATATAATAATATAATAATATAATAATATAATAATATAATAATATAATAATATAATAATATAATAATATAATAATATAATAATATAATAATATAATAATATAATAATATAATAATATAATAATATAATAATATAATAATATAATAATATAATAATATAATAATATAATAATATAATAATATAATAATATAATAATATAATAATATAATAATATAATAATATAATAATATAATAATATAATAATATAATAATATAATAATATAATAATATAATAATATAATAATATAATAATATAATAATATAATAATATAATAATATAATAATATAATAATATAATAATATAATAATATAATAATATAATAATATAATAATATAATAATATAATAATATAATAATATAATAATATAATAATATAATAATATAATAATATAATAATATAATAATATAATAATATAATAATATAATAATATAATAATATAATAATATAATAATATAATAATATAATAATATAATAATATAATAATATAATAATATAATAATATAATAATATAATAATATAATAATATAATAATATAATAATATAATAATATAATAATATAATAATATAATAATATAATAATATAATAATATAATAATATAATAATATAATAATATAATAATATAATAATATAATAATATAATAATATAATAATATAATAATATAATAATATAATAATATAATAATATAATAATATAATAATATAATAATATAATAATATAATAATATAATAATATAATAATATAATAATATAATAATATAATAATATAATAATATAATAATATAATAATATAATAATATAATAATATAATAATATAATAATATAATAATATAATAATATAATAATATAATAATATAATAATATAATAATATAATAATATAATAATATAATAATATAATAATATAATAATATAATAATATAATAATATAATAATATAATAATATAATAATATAATAATATAATAATATAATAATATAATAATATAATAATATAATAATATAATAATATAATAATATAATAATATAATAATATAATAATATAATAATATAATAATATAATAATATAATAATATAATAATATAATAATATAATAATATAATAATATAATAATATAATAATATAATAATATAATAATATAATAATATAATAATATAATAATATAATAATATAATAATATAATAATATAATAATATAATAATATAATAATATAATAATATAATAATATAATAATATAATAATATAATAATATAATAATATAATAATATAATAATATAATAATATAATAATATAATAATATAATAATATAATAATATAATAATATAATAATATAATAATATAATAATATAATAATATAATAATATAATAATATAATAATATAATAATATAATAATATAATAATATAATAATATAATAATATAATAATATAATAATATAATAATATAATAATATAATAATATAATAATATAATAATATAATAATATAATAATATAATAATATAATAATATAATAATATAATAATATAATAATATAATAATATAATAATATAATAATATAATAATATAATAATATAATAATATAATAATATAATAATATAATAATATAATAATATAATAATATAATAATATAATAATATAATAATATAATAATATAATAATATAATAATATAATAATATAATAATATAATAATATAATAATATAATAATATAATAATATAATAATATAATAATATAATAATATAATAATATAATAATATAATAATATAATAATATAATAATATAATAATATAATAATATAATAATATAATAATATAATAATATAATAATATAATAATATAATAATATAATAATATAATAATATAATAATATAATAATATAATAATATAATAATATAATAATATAATAATATAATAATATAATAATATAATAATATAATAATATAATAATATAATAATATAATAATATAATAATATAATAATATAATAATATAATAATATAATAATATAATAATATAATAATATAATAATATAATAATATAATAATATAATAATATAATAATATAATAATATAATAATATAATAATATAATAATATAATAATATAATAATATAATAATATAATAATATAATAATATAATAATATAATAATATAATAATATAATAATATAATAATATAATAATATAATAATATAATAATATAATAATATAATAATATAATAATATAATAATATAATAATATAATAATATAATAATATAATAATATAATAATATAATAATATAATAATATAATAATATAATAATATAATAATATAATAATATAATAATATAATAATATAATAATATAATAATATAATAATATAATAATATAATAATATAATAATATAATAATATAATAATATAATAATATAATAATATAATAATATAATAATATAATAATATAATAATATAATAATATAATAATATAATAATATAATAATATAATAATATAATAATATAATAATATAATAATATAATAATATAATAATATAATAATATAATAATATAATAATATAATAATATAATAATATAATAATATAATAATATAATAATATAATAATATAATAATATAATAATATAATAATATAATAATATAATAATATAATAATATAATAATATAATAATATAATAATATAATAATATAATAATATAATAATATAATAATATAATAATATAATAATATAATAATATAATAATATAATAATATAATAATATAATAATATAATAATATAATAATATAATAATATAATAATATAATAATATAATAATATAATAATATAATAATATAATAATATAATAATATAATAATATAATAATATAATAATATAATAATATAATAATATAATAATATAATAATATAATAATATAATAATATAATAATATAATAATATAATAATATAATAATATAATAATATAATAATATAATAATATAATAATATAATAATATAATAATATAATAATATAATAATATAATAATATAATAATATAATAATATAATAATATAATAATATAATAATATAATAATATAATAATATAATAATATAATAATATAATAATATAATAATATAATAATATAATAATATAATAATATAATAATATAATAATATAATAATATAATAATATAATAATATAATAATATAATAATATAATAATATAATAATATAATAATATAATAATATAATAATATAATAATATAATAATATAATAATATAATAATATAATAATATAATAATATAATAATATAATAATATAATAATATAATAATATAATAATATAATAATATAATAATATAATAATATAATAATATAATAATATAATAATATAATAATATAATAATATAATAATATAATAATATAATAATATAATAATATAATAATATAATAATATAATAATATAATAATATAATAATATAATAATATAATAATATAATAATATAATAATATAATAATATAATAATATAATAATATAATAATATAATAATATAATAATATAATAATATAATAATATAATAATATAATAATATAATAATATAATAATATAATAATATAATAATATAATAATATAATAATATAATAATATAATAATATAATAATATAATAATATAATAATATAATAATATAATAATATAATAATATAATAATATAATAATATAATAATATAATAATATAATAATATAATAATATAATAATATAATAATATAATAATATAATAATATAATAATATAATAATATAATAATATAATAATATAATAATATAATATTATAATAATATAATAATATAATAATATAATAATATAATAATATAATAATTAATGAGCATCATTAAAAAATCTTCTTCAGCGATGAAGATGATTTGTTAATGAAATCCTGGATTTTCTTTTAGCTTTATCAGAGCCCAATCGGAAAAATTTCAGCACTTCAAATGATCAAGTAGCTTCAGTTCTTGAAATAATTTAATGTTGTATATTTACGCAAAATTCGCCACAAGGTGGTTTGAATAATTCCGAATTTACGTGAACAGCGTGGAATCGAATGGTTTGACTCATTTTGAACTGATAGCAAGCACATACTGTCTGGCGGGACGATTGTTGTGACCCAAAATTGGAGTAAGCGATTTTAAAACTGCAATAAATTATATTTTAGTGGTACGCTTCTATAATGTTATACCTTTGGTTTACCAGTTCCAATTATCCCTCTGTCTAAAACATAGGTAACAAATATAATTTAATTTTGAAAGATAGGAAACTAGAAAAATTTGTTATTTGTATTTTATCATTTACAACATCTTTGGCCATCAATCGAACTTCAGTAAAACAAATTGTTTAAGGCATCACTGAAAATTATTATGAAAATTTATTTTAAAAATTTACTTGAGGCATTTTTAAAATGTTCAATACTGTCTGATACATTTATATACATTTGTTA
Source organism: Tipula confusa (assembly GCA_963556175.1). NCBI lineage: Eukaryota > Metazoa > Arthropoda > Insecta > Diptera > Tipulidae > Tipula > Tipula confusa. The sequence continues at coordinate 37,226,003 of OY744475.1, forward strand.
ATCAATTGGTATGAGATGTAGCCTGAAGATAAAAATTTTGAAAGTTTCTTAAAATTTTTTTAATTTTTAAAATGATTTTTCGAATGAGTTTTAATTAAAACAACTTTTTTGCACTCGATCCAATTTTTATATTTTTCCGTTGAAAAATATTTGATTGTGCGTTGTGCTAAAGAAATTTGTATAACAAGGGCGTGTTTTTTTTCTAGGCCTAGATTGATATAAATGCTAATTATTTTTTTGTTTTGTATATTTTCAGGTAATTAAAGCAGTTCAGATAATGAATAGATCTAATCAAAACGGAAAATTTGTCCATCTCTATACTACAACATCAACGAAAAAAAATTGGTAATATTTATAAATAAATTCTGAGATTTTGTGATAACATTTTCAATTATCACCCCCACCTACTTTAAAGTATATATAGAACATCAAGAGCTTTTGTATAATATATACATTTTTTTGAAAGCACCAACTTTTTTTTGTATTTAATGCCTGATTTGATTACATACAAAAAAAAATGTAGAAAAGTAAATTTTCTATTCAGTAAAATTCGTTAATTTTTTATTTTTTTGTGCTTGTCGAGAAAACATTGGACATGGAAGATGACGTCGACGAGCATTAAAAAAAATTGAAAATTCGTTGAATGACTAATGAGGGAATAATCAGTGAAGAATTCTGTGTGTATATGGGTGTGTGTGTGCAAAATAACAAAATAATTAAAATTAAATTAATTTTGTTTTCTGTCGTCGAAGCTTTTATTTTTAAAATTATTTAATTTTTTTTTTGAATAAGTTTGATTGTTAATTAAAATTTTCCGTTTTCTTGTCTGCTGTCGTCGATTATTTTTTATAATTTTTTTTTTGTTCCGGGACATAAAAGTTCTGTTCACTATGCATATTGTGTAACACAAAAGCATGAGGCGAAAGCGGAAAATTATTGATAACAGTTTTTCTTTTTAATTGAATTATGTACTCGTTGTTGTTGTAGCTTTTTTTTGTGAATTATAAGGTAATGTTGTTAAAAATTACTATAAATAGAAGTTGTAGGATGTTTAAACTATGCAGGTGACGTTCTATGGAAGAATGATGTTCTTTTATGTGTTTTTCGGATATATTTTTTTTAAATGGAAAAATAAGTAACTAGACATTTTTTTTTGTATATTTCCTTTTTTTTATTATTTAAAATGGAATCATTTTCGTTACATGTCGCGTACTAAAATCATTACTTAATTCTTTAGTTCATTACATAGTTTTAAGGATATATACTTGTCAAAACCAAAGTAGAAATGAGTTTGAATGTAAATAGTAGTGGGGGATTACAGTTTGAGGAGACATTAAAACCTAGAACGGAGTATTATTAAAGCAGACAGTTAATTTTCAATTAATGTTTTAGCGACAAAAAAAAAATTTTTCTATAAAGGTACAAGTTACGTTTAATATTTGATTTCTCAGTAATTCTTTAGGTTCCACAATTTTTCTTTATTATAAATTAGGTTACCGCCAGAATTGCAACATTAAAAATAAAATTAAATTTTTCGACATGCAATACAATTTTAAATTGTTTAAATTTAATCGTAAAAGTTGCAACCGCAATCAAATCTTTTGTGGAACATAATATTTAAAATTATGTCTCAATAATCGATTTAATTGTAAGCTACCACGATTGCGACACAACTTGAAGTTTAAAACTATACATATATTTGCAGCATTATCTCAAATAGGAATGTTTTAAACATTAAAATGGGTTCTACTAACAAAAGGGTGGTTCCAAAATCGATTTAATTTAGTAAAGTCAAATAATCCAATCCTAACTTATTTAGTACCTATTTTTCTATATATCTTTACTAAGGAAATTAAAACTACTACATATCCATTTTATGGAAGGTAATCTTAACACAATAAATAACACAATTAACAATATGTTCCATAGTTCGTCGTGTATCGTCTTTGAAGAGTTTAATTTTTAATTCGAGCGACTTTAGCTTCCACAAATCGATTTGATTTACTGATAATTTTTAAATATATCTATTTAGTTCACTAGCTGTAAAGAAAACTTAGATTTAAAGATTTTGAGGCATTGATTTTAAGTTCCACAATTTTTAATATCTAAGTTTTAAACCAGTTTAGTTTTTATATTCTTTTTAATCTTGTAAATGGTTTTATTTTCTCACTTATATCTTGAATTGGCACTATAACTTGAAAAGCTTGCAATTTGCAACGCCATAAAATTTATATAGAATATAACACTAAATATGTTTAACAATTAGATTTTATTTGCTCTTAATTCTAAAAGGTATCTATAGTACACTAAACTTTTATTATCTTGTTTTAAGAATGAACCAGTTGAATTAAAAAGCGGGTTGCGCTTTAAACTAGAACAAAATTAACATGTGGAACATATGACTTAATATGTCCCATAGTTAGATTTAACGTGTATGTATTTTTAAATGAGTCAAAATGACTCCTACACCAATCAATATTTAAAAATTCTTTACATTATAATTAGATCTAAAGTAGTAAATTAAAATACGTTCCACAATTGTAAAGCTTTATTTATCAATAAGATTTTATGATCTTAAAAAATCTTAAAGTTTTTTTAAAATTGATTTTAATTTTTAAATGGGACTTAAAATTTGATTTTGACATTCCAGTCATTGAATTTTAAGAAATATTTTCGTTTGGTGCTAGGCAAAAACAATATGTAAACAATTACATTACACTCCTCGTGTGTCGTATTTTTACAATTTAAACTTTCGTTTTATTCTATTATACTTGTTTTCTAAAGTTTAGTTTGTTTATGCTTTTAATTTTAATAAATTAAGTTCCACAAATCAATTTGATTTATTGATCATTTTAGGTTGATACGTTTAGCAATTTTAGTTAGGTCATTTCCTTTTATCAGTAAAACATGTCTCGCGAAATTAGATCCCACAGATGATTTAGTTAATTGGTGCTTTGAAAGTTCTTGAAAAGAATATTCCAATTTTTTTGTTTTACAATAATTTTGTGGCTTCTAACTGACTTCTATTATAATTCATGCCTTTTGTTAAAAATATTACTTTACTTTCTACAATTTTAAATGTTCTCTAAAAATTAGTTATTTAAACATTTTTTCTAATTATGATTGTATTGTATCTTCAAGCAATGGTAGCCCTTGACTATCAAAACCACTGAGTTTTTAATCATTATATATTTGTGGAACGTATGATAGAAACAAGTTTCTCATATTTATTTCGTTTGTTTACATTTTAAAGATTGAATTGACTAATGAAAATTAAATACTACAGCATAATTTAAAGATTTAAAAATTTAAAATACGTTCCACTAATAAAAATTATGTTAATTGTTGTATTTAGATAGTTTAATGTAAAATGATTTAGCTTCACGAATCACGATATGTTTAAATGTTCAGATGAAAATTTCCCACTTATGACCCACTTGTTGTTATACATCTTCATACACACGTACACACTTGCAAGTTTTTAATTAAACCAACAGAAAATAAAAGCTCCTTAAAAATTTATTTAATTTACTGAAAATGTTTAGGTTCATCTAGTCAATTATAATTAAAAACAAGTTCAGAAAGTTTTGATTTTACAATGGTCATGTAGCCTCAAACCTACGTTTATTAAAATTCATTAAAAATATTACGTTACGTCCTACAATTTTTCATGTTCCCTAAATTTCTAATTCTGATATTATTTCCTCTTTTTTCAATAGTAATCTTGAAGGGTAATCTTTCGCGTTCAAAACACTGAGTTAAATATGTATGGAACATATGATTAAAACATGTTCCACACATGTATTTGGTTGGTTTACATTAAAATTAGTCTGCACTAGACAAAATTAAATACTAGAACTACAGCATAATTTAAAGATCTAAAAAATATAAATATGTTCCACATACAAAAATTATTTTAATTGTTGTATTTAGAAAGCTTTATGTTATATGATTAAGCTTTTCGAATAACGATAAGTTTATAAAATATCCAAATGAAAATTTCTGTAAAAATAGGAAAAATAACAAATCTCTAGTAAATTAAATAATTTACTAGTGATTTGCAAGTTTTTTTATTTTTCAGTCAGTCTTAATTAAAGATAAATCCAGAAAGTTTTAGTATGACAGTGGTTTTGTGGATTAAAATTTATTTTAAAATTCATTATTTAAAAATAATACTTTACGTTCCACAATTTTTAATATTCCTTATAGATTTTAAACATGTATTTTTAAATTTGTCCTTTTATTTAAGGTAATCATAAACTGATAAAATCAGTCTATTTTAACTTTATATATTTGTAGAACATATGATTCAAACATGTTCCACACATTTATTTGCTTTGTTTATATTTTTAAAATGTATCGACATATTTTGTCTGCCCTACTTAAAGTTTAGAAACCTAATATTTTAACAGCGATAAAAAGATTTAACAAATTACAAATACGTTCCACAAATAAAAATAGTGTTAATTATTGTATTTAAACAGTTTAATTTAAACTGATTTAGCTTCACAAATCAAAATAAGTTAATAAAATGTTAGATAATAGCAGTAAAATAGTAAATTTTGCTATCTTCTACAAATCTATTTTGACTCCTTCATATAAAAATAATCAAATGTAAACTCCAGCCAAATAATGATTTATCGTTCTAACATTTCATAAATTTACAGATTTTTGCTACCTTCGATTCTATTTTATAAGCCATTCGCTTATTTTTCTGCTATTCCTGAATCATTAAATATTTACACGAAAAAATTAATGGAAAACACTCTCGCCTCGTGTTGTTATTGTTGCCCTGCTGAATACTTCATTTTCATTACACGGATTCTCTAGTTTGTGTATTTATAAATATTTTTTGCTATCCCGCCTTTAATAATAATAATAATAATAAAATGAATTTTCCTTCCTCGTACTCTAGTATGGTATAAGCAATTTTCCTCATTCCTGTACGTCCTTAGACAATTTGGAAGATTTTTCGCTCAATATAAAGTCATCGTATACAACTTTAAGCTCTAAATATAAAAGGACACACTTGTCCTTTATACATCTCCATACACACACTCATACACACATAATGTTTTTTGTTGCGGAAAAATCATTTTCTCGTTTCTTGTATTGTTGTGTTATCGTTATGGAAATAAAATATATGGAAAAAACATCCCGCATTGAAGAAAATGTAATAATAACTTAAAAACAAAAGCGAAAAAAAAATGGAAAATTATTGCAAGTGAGTATTGTTCAGCTTATTTATTTTCCCATTTATTTGCTGTCGTTTGTGTTTTGTTTTTGTTGTTGATGAGGATGTAAAAATAAAACAAGAGATTTAGAAAATGGAAAATTAAGAAATATCGTTGAGACAATGATGGTGACATATTTTTACTATACATTTTCTCATCTGAATGTTATGCGGTTTTTGAGGTTTGTCATGGAAGATTAAACGCAAAAATAATAAACAAAAAAAAAAAAACTTTTGTATAATATGTTACGATTTATTCCCAAAGTGGCAATTTGTTGATCAACTGTACATACACATATAAGTATTTTATTGATATGTAACAAATTATTTAGCAATCGATCATTCAATTTAGACAAAACGAAAACAAAATTGTTGAGATACATACTCCAAACGTCTATTCAATATTCGATTATTTTATATATGTAAGAAATATGCAGACAATACAACCAGAACATCTGCATATTTTTACAGTTCAATAAGAATAATAAAGGAATAATATGAGGATAGGAAGAAGATATCAATTCATTCGTCTTAATTCTGTTTATTCATCAATTTTTTTTATTCTTCATAAAAATTCAATTGCAAATCTTCTACCATTGATCTATTCATTTTTGTGTACGATGCTTCTGCTTCAACCGCAAAACTATTATATATACGTACATGTTCTTATGGTAATGAATGGATTTTTGTTCAAGGAATCATAAATTTATAAATGTGTATAGAAAGACAAAACGAGCTCAAAATCTATTTTTCTACTTCATCTTCATCGCTTTATATCATTCGCATAAGACGTAAAGTAATAATCGTTTATCTTAGATTAAATCAGTCGAAATAATTTATGGATAATGAATTGATAATCGAAAAAGGATTTTTTTTTTATTATTTTATCTTATTTATTTCAAAAGAGATATTGCCTTGGTTTCCAACAACAGCTATACCGTTGATAATCGTAATAATATAAGAAAAGAAAAATTAAAGACGCGGAGGACGAAAATAATCGCAAAAGTGTCTATTATTACTCGAGTTTCTGATTATATAAAAAATATAATTTTCTTTTGTATAATTGGCTTTTCGTTTCAAGATTTTAATGAGAATTGTTCATTTTCCGTATAATAAAAGGAAATATTAAGGATTGCATAATTGTGGGTGTATGTGTGTGTCATAGTGCTAAACAAACTAAACTTTTTCAAAAAAATGTATTATAGCATTTTAACATTTTATATAGCATTTTAGCAACCATTGAAAACATTAATGGTCACTGGCTATGGTTCTTTGCCTTATATTTCGCTGTTCCTACTTAAGGCAAAAACATGTTGCATCAATTTTCTTTTTTTATGTTCTACTACAAGATTAAATTCCGCCAACTTTAACCACTGCCTATATGCGAAGTATAAGATTCTTTTTTTTTTAGGCATACTTCCGAAAAAGTGCATAATCGGTCATTAGTTTAAACTGTAGCGACCATCGCTACACACACAATTAAAAATTATTCAGATATTTCGTGCAAATCCGTATAATTTGCTAACGCTACATGTACACTGTACATAAATATATATAGAGCGTAAAGTAGCTATTAGCACTCGGTCGCCATGGCCTGATGATATGACAATTAATTTTTAACTAAATTCCTCATCAGATCGAAACTGAGCTTTGCTTCGCACAACATCTACATCTGAATAATTAAAATAACGACACGTCACCGTTGTCGTTATAAAACTTACTGCCGATTAAATAAACACGGGACTTTCCCAATGTATTAACTACTGCCAGTTTCTTACTTTTAACTTAAATCCGACAAAAATGTTACTTTCTTAGAGCCGAGTTTCCAAGTTAAGTTTTAAACCCGACCTAGGTACTTGAAGATTTTGAAAAACTCTAAAAGCTCTGGGTCCTCTTACACTATAGTTGGAAACCAAGATAGCATACTTCGGCTCTAAAAAAGTCACATTTTACCAGTTTAATTTATAAATTTAATACATCAATCAATTTTAAATTGTGATCACTTTAATAGCCATATATCACGATATCGCCTAAATAGACAAAACAAAGGGTTCCGTTAAAACCACATAATACACGATTCATCAGTCGCTGAAAAGTGGCTGCATCACCGTTAAGATTGAGTACTAAACTTGTTTGAGTGCGGTTTCAATTTTATGATTAGAGTGCAGTGGAATTTGTTAAAAACCATTTGGGAGATCAAGTGTTAAAAAATATTTCAATTTACCGAGTTGACCTAATATTTCGGTAATATTGGGCAAAGGAAAAACATCATCTATATAATATTTTACATGCTCGTCTATACCGAACCAATGACGCACGAAACGAAACGAAATAATATGTACATACACACTATGTGTATAAATAAGAATAACTGTAGCTCGAAGGGAGCGATATGCGGAAAATCTCAGAAAATCAATTTATTCCAGATCTCTGTAATATTGGACCACTTAACATTGAATGTCGCCTTTATAAAGCTGTAAGTTTTAAAGGTGAAATCCGTAAATGATGCAAAAATGGAAAAGTAAGTTTTCCAATCATATCAGACAACTTTCCTCTAAATTTAGAAGGTCTTTTGCGCAAAACGACTTTAAAAGCAAACATTTTTGAGAATATATTCATTATTTAAAAAGCGCAAATGCTTTTGGTTCTATTCTTTTGGCCAAATCCGTTGAAACTCCAGGGAATGGGCCGTATTGCTTCAAAATTTCTGGTCAAGTTTATTATAAAACCTCTGAAAGTATGCAAATCAATACTGAATTAGATTCGCAAGCTGTAGGTTGCTTAAACCAAAATAATCTTCCGAAATATGCGGAACTATACATATACGACAGCGATATATATAATCGCTATACAATCTAAACCAAAATTGCAAAATTGAAATTATGCAAATTATTGCTGATGATTTATGTAATGTGTCTCCATATATAGCTCATTATAGGGATCTGCGTGAAGAATATAATAATGAGAAATTAAGAATTCAAGCTCACGGTGAAACAATGCTTTAAATTAAGCTAACATTCGATCGTAATTCTAACGTTTATCAACGGCTTTACAATCCGTTCACTACCCACGATGATATTGGTGCGGTTTTTGTAATAGATCGTGAGAGATGTCTAGAAAACTGTATTGATTTTGCAGTCTCACCAATTACATCTGGCGAACCGAAGTTTCAGAAATTGAGTTTTTTGTCGAAAACATTTCAATCCAATAACATTTCCATTGTTTTTCCCCCGTGGCGATTTTGGGTTTACTTATTGAATATAAGTAACCCATGTTGTAGAAAGAGCAGCCGAGGTTAGGAATAAAGTGAACTAAACTCAGTAAGTATGAGGCTAACAAAATTAATTATATATCCGTACGCAACAAAATGATTGTAGAGTTGAGCCATATTCAGGTCTAATGGACCATTTGAATAATATGGGCAGAGATCAAAAGTGTCAAGTTGGAAACATCATTATTCTTCCTTCGTCGTTTCACGGTGGTCCACGCTTTATAGCAAATTTGTATTATATGGCTATAGTGAGAAAATTTGGTCGTCCTGATTTATTTTTAAATTTTACCTGTAATCCAAAATGGCAAGAGATTACAGATAAATTGCAAAGTTTTAAAATCCCATCAGAACGGCCAGATGTGGTAATCCGAATTTTCCATTTAAAACATTTATAGACGATATTGTAAAAAACAAATTGTTGGTAATTTAATAGCACTTGTGTATGTAGTTGAACATCAAAAACGAGGTCTTCCTCATGCACATTGTCTTTTTACAGTATCTCAACTCGATAAAATTTGAACCGCTGATGATGTTGATAATATCATCAAAGCGGAAATTCCTGCTCGTGAGACTGAACCCGGGCTATACGATATTGTATTAAAACAAATGGTTCACGTTCCTTTGTGTAACACAAAAGCAATTTGTCGAATGGATAGCGTATTGTGTTAAGAATTTGCCCAAAATAATTCTGCGATTATACAGATGCCTGTATTGATGGTTATCCCATTTACTAAAAAGGGATAATTCTAAAGATAATCATGTTACCAAAAACCAAATACCAATTGATAATAGTGGGATTATACCCTATAATCCTTTCTTGATAAAAAATATGATGCTCATATTAACGTAGATCTTTGTTCCACTGTGAAAGCAATAAAATATATGACAAAAGCGGCGGACTGTGCACGAATTGGTTTGCAAAATGAAGATACTGAAAACCTCTTAGTGCCTGACGAACGTACAGCTTATCTTAATTGCCGGTATGTCAGTTCTCAAGAAGCTTGATGGAAACGGCAAGAATTGCCATTTTATCGACGCTCTCACACAATATTTCAGTTGTCTATACACGAAAATGGCCAGGCTATATACTTTCAAGAAAATCGTAAGGATGAAGGTTTGCGTCGAGCAGCTGTCAAGCATATTTTCAACACAACCATGAAGATCTCGAAGCACACGACTACTTTTACCAAAATATACCAATTTATTTTACATTTGAGAAGAAAAATGGGTTAAACGGGCTATAAATTCAAGATTAAAGGAACTCACAATAGGAAGAATTCCAACCGTATCACCACGAAATCTAAAGCTGTACCATTTGAGACTCTTGCTGTTGGCCGTCAAAGGTGATGAATCCACGTCTTTTGAACAACTCTTAAGATTTAACGGATGAAGCTGCAAGAGGGCCGGTGAACGAGTCCCGTAAATGGTACATTTGTATGGCTCAACTGCAACAGTAAATATGCCATGCGCTTTTAGATCGATGTTTGTGACTATTGTTATTCACAATCATCCTGCTGATCCCTTACAATTGTGGAACGACTTTAAAATCGACATGTCTGAAAATTTTGTTCATCTAATGTACGATAACTTCTTTGGCAATCTGCCTAACTGAAATTCAAAGCAACTGAAAAAAGAGGGATTAAAGTTGTTGTAAAATTGGTCATTTAAAATTTAAAATGATCCCGCAGCGACCAATGAATTTGTGCAATTGAGATGGTATGCCATTATATTCTGGAATCAGTTTTAATGCAGCACTATAATATTGAAAGACATCCTGTGATCTTTTTTCATAATAAGATCATCAATTAAATCAAACGGGATAATGTCGGTAGATCGAAACGATTTAATTTGATCAGAAATGTAAAGGTTCAAAAAGTTTCACACGTTTGGTGGTTCACTATAATAGGTTCTTAAGTTTTTAGGAGATGACTGTATAAAAATATTTTTCTGACTTCTTAAATGCAGTGTCTTATAGATCACTTGATCTATTTTTAGTTTAAATCAGATTTATCTTGCCTGGAATTTAAAGGTTTCATTTTATCCCCTGGAATAGTCGATTCAGGTGAAATTGTTTAAAGTAATTTCGACCGATAAATTTCGAACCATAATACAGCTTCAATCTTGGAATAATTATAATTTTCACTAGCTCAACCTAGTTGAAAATATCTAAACTATAAAAATATCTTCTAAGTGGATGGTTCGGACTCTCACGCCATTAAATCATCTGATTATGCTTGTAAAAGTGAGCTATTTGTATCTGGCGATTTATTTTGTCAATTGTGGTCCAACTCGGCTTAATCATATGGTGGCCTAACTCGGCTTAATTTTACCATAAACTTATAAGCAAGACTGGATTACACATATTATTAGGTAATTGAGCCATAACCCGGAACTAGATTTGTTTAAGCCATCAAACACAACTCGTTCTTTCGTTATCGCACTATTTAATTTTATTACTGCGTGTTACGGTAAATAATTTTTCACCTTGTTAGCCCCACTGTCATTGCTCATTAATAACTTGGACGTATGATTAAGCTCCTCTTACTATCACAAAAACTGTTCATATTGCATATCGATTGAACTTTCGTTCAGTCACCAAAAATCATTAGTTAGAGATTCCCAATGAATTTCATAAATCAGTTTAAATGAAAGTTTGCCCACGAATCTTTCTTCGTTAGTCCGTGTTGTACCTTCTCATTAAATACGGTTTCGACGAACTTCTTCACCTGGTTAGTAAGTCAGTTGCAGTTCAATAATCTGTTTCTTGTTGCCAAAATCAATTAAGGTATTGTCAATATCAACCATAATGTTCAAACTATTCATCGTCATATATTATTATATTATTATATTATTATATTATTATATTATTATATTATTATATTATTATATTATTATATTATTATATTATTATATTATTATATTATTATATTATTATATTATTATATTATTATATTATTATATTATTATATTATTATATTATTATATTATTATATTATTATATTATTATATTATTATATTATTATATTATTATATTATTATATTATTATATTATTATATTATTATATTATTATATTATTATATTATTATATTATTATATTATTATATTATTATATTATTATATTATTATATTATTATATTATTATATTATTATATTATTATATTATTATATTATTATATTATTATATTATTATATTATTATATTATTATATTATTATATTATTATATTATTATATTATTATATTATTATATTATTATATTATTATATTATTATATTATTATATTATTATATTATTATATTATTATATTATTATATTATTATATTATTATATTATTATATTATTATATTATTATATTATTATATTATTATATTATTATATTATTATATTATTATATTATTATATTATTATATTATTATATTATTATATTATTATATTATTATATTATTATATTATTATATTATTATATTATTATATTATTATATTATTATATTATTATATTATTATATTATTATATTATTATATTATTATATTATTATATTATTATATTATTATATTATTATATTATTATATTATTATATTATTATATTATTATATTATTATATTATTATATTATTATATTATTATATTATTATATTATTATATTATTATATTATTATATTATTATATTATTATATTATTATATTATTATATTATTATATTATTATATTATTATATTATTATATTATTATATTATTATATTATTATATTATTATATTATTATATTATTATATTATTATATTATTATATTATTATATTATTATATTATTATATTATTATATTATTATATTATTATATTATTATATTATTATATTATTATATTATTATATTATTATATTATTATATTATTATATTATTATATTATTATATTATTATATTATTATATTATTATATTATTATATTATTATATTATTATATTATTATATTATTATATTATTATATTATTATATTATTATATTATTATATTATTATATTATTATATTATTATATTATTATATTATTATATTATTATATTATTATATTATTATATTATTATATTATTATATTATTATATTATTATATTATTATATTATTATATTATTATATTATTATATTATTATATTATTATATTATTATATTATTATATTATTATATTATTATATTATTATATTATTATATTATTATATTATTATATTATTATATTATTATATTATTATATTATTATATTATTATATTATTATATTATTATATTATTATATTATTATATTATTATATTATTATATTATTATATTATTATATTATTATATTATTATATTATTATATTATTATATTATTATATTATTATATTATTATATTATTATATTATTATATTATTATATTATTATATTATTATATTATTATATTATTATATTATTATATTATTATATTATTATATTATTATATTATTATATTATTATATTATTATATTATTATATTATTATATTATTATATTATTATATTATTATATTATTATATTATTATATTATTATATTATTATATTATTATATTATTATATTATTATATTATTATATTATTATATTATTATATTATTATATTATTATATTATTATATTATTATATTATTATATTATTATATTATTATATTATTATATTATTATATTATTATATTATTATATTATTATATTATTATATTATTATATTATTATATTATTATATTATTATATTATTATATTATTATATTATTATATTATTATATTATTATATTATTATATTATTATATTATTATATTATTATATTATTATATTATTATATTATTATATTATTATATTATTATATTATTATATTATTATATTATTATATTATTATATTATTATATTATTATATTATTATATTATTATATTATTATATTATTATATTATTATATTATTATATTATTATATTATTATATTATTATATTATTATATTATTATATTATTATATTATTATATTATTATATTATTATATTATTATATTATTATATTATTATATTATTATATTATTATATTATTATATTATTATATTATTATATTATTATATTATTATATTATTATATTATTATATTATTATATTATTATATTATTATATTATTATATTATTATATTATTATATTATTATATTATTATATTATTATATTATTATATTATTATATTATTATATTATTATATTATTATATTATTATATTATTATATTATTATATTATTATATTATTATATTATTATATTATTATATTATTATATTATTATATTATTATATTATTATATTATTATATTATTATATTATTATATTATTATATTATTATATTATTATATTATTATATTATTATATTATTATATTATTATATTATTATATTATTATATTATTATATTATTATATTATTATATTATTATATTATTATATTATTATATTATTATATTATTATATTATTATATTATTATATTATTATATTATTATATTATTATATTATTATATTATTATATTATTATATTATTATATTATTATATTATTATATTATTATATTATTATATTATTATATTATTATATTATTATATTATTATATTATTATATTATTATATTATTATATTATTATATTATTATATTATTATATTATTATATTATTATATTATTATATTATTATATTATTATATTATTATATTATTATATTATTATATTATTATATTATTATATTATTATATTATTATATTATTATATTATTATATTATTATATTATTATATTATTATATTATTATATTATTATATTATTATATTATTATATTATTATATTATTATATTATTATATTATTATATTTGTTATATCAGTGATTACACTTGATATAGCTTTCGATATTGGACTGTTATCCGCTTACCACTGGTGGGGGCTTAGACAATAACAGATAGAAGTGTTGTTGAAAACTACTTAATGTTTATTCAATTTTTTTGAGTTTATATACACAAAATTTTATATATTATACTACAACAAATATCAGATTTGCTGATTTTACTTATATTATATTAACTTACAATTTTACTTATATTTTAAATTTGTCAATTAAATTAGAGGAAATGCATATCCGATATGCTTATATTTTTAAGCATAATGATATGTTTATCCGAAATTTGATTCTAATTCATATTTTAAAGTATGAAATTATTGTCTCTATATGAAATTAATTTGTTAACTAAACACCATGGTTTATGTCATGTTCACGTGACTGAACATCCTCCGGGGCGGCTATGGTGGATAAAAACCGCCGTGGCAATGGCTGTGGATGTGAAGATGAACTGGTTACATTTGATCTACAGGATGTTTTCCTGGATTTGCAATAATATGCAATGGTTAATCCCATAATTGCAGTAATGAGCCCATATAAAACAAAATAGTGGTGAACATCGTGGGCGTTAAGTTGTTGATCTTCATTTTGTATGGTACTCTTTAAACGTGTAATATTGGTTGATAGTTGGTTCAAGTCCGTGAGAATGTTGTTGAATTCATTATGGGTCACAATCGTACTGGTGGTGGTCGGTTGTGTTTCATTTTTTGCTTGAATGAGCAGGCTGCTAAGATTTATCGTTGGTTGATAGAATGTCTCCATTCGTGTGTTAAAGTTTTGGATGGTCTGTATAGTTGTCATTCCATCAGTAATTGTGCAAGCCTTGTGTGCGGTTATGATTCCCGTTCCGCTTATAGTTGTGGTTGTAACTTCCTTATTACAAATGATATTTATTGTATGATCCCTTTCAGATATAAAAATCCATGTGCCCGGATCATGTGTAGGAATCCACATATTTGTTGGTCTTATAAATCGAATTTCACAAGCGTCTGCATATATTTCTTTGTTGATAATTAACTTGATCTCACACGGTGCTGGTTCATTTTGGGTACTATGAATCACATTGTGAATCATACATATATATTCTGTACCCCTTATGGATTTGCAATCAGAAAGTTCGTCTTCTGACATGGAATAGTAGGTTTCCCTATTTAAACTTATCAGAAATAGTTCACTTGTTGGTTTTATGTATGCATACATGCCCTTGTGTTTGGTTGGGATAGCAATCGGTTTGATGATTTGATATATCTTGTTGTTAAGCAACGGCATTTTCAGTTCAAAAATTAATGCTTGTCCAACCTTTGCCGTCATCTTTGGTATAATGTTATCATATTGTTTTCTCCATATATGGTTGCATCAGCTGGAATTATTTCATGTAATTTTTGCAGTTCTGTCTTGAGTTGATCAGGTTTTAGAACAAACATGTTTATTTTACTATGGTGAATGTCGGTAATAACATCGATTAGTTGTTGTTGTGTTAATATAAAGGTCGTCATTTCGATTGACATATGTATCCATAGAGCGAGAAATCTTTGTACAGCCAAACCTTCGTCCTCATTCCTTTTTACTAGGTCGAGTATTGACATTGTTTGTTTATCTATTTCTTTTAGTTGGTTATTTACTGCTACCCAGTCCTTTTTTATAATATTCACTGTTGATTCAGTTATGGTAATTTGTCCTCTCAGCAATTTGTATACATGTTCTTCATTTTTCTTTATTGACCTGATTTCATCATCATATCGTTGTGCATCTTCCTGGTCGAGGATCCCAAACAGCTGGTTGGTGAGTGTTCCAACCACATTTACTAAACCTCGTTTCGTCCGAGTAGGATTATACGTAGGTCGAAACATTTCATTATTGCGGTTTATGTTGAGCATTTGTTGTTTTATTTGTGCTAATGCAGGCTTACAAAGTTGTCTTAATTGTAACCACTCATTATCATCTTGGCAAGACTTGTCCATTCTATTGATAGCTGCGTTATATACTCCAGCTTCTAATAACATTGCCGATAAATTGAAATATGATACAATCGTCCATTGTTGATATGACAGCTGAGCTGTACCAATGTTTTCAAAGTATATTCCGGTTGTCGAATTTAGAGTGGTGACATCAATTTTAGAATTGTTGGTTATCGTCGAACATACCCCAAGCACGCTTAATAGTGGAATCATCGTATACAACATCAATCTTGATTGAAAGCACGGTCTAATTTTCCTTCTTTTTATTTGAGGTTGGGGAATGGTTTTAATTTTCTTTGCAGCCTGTTTTACTTGATCCTCTACGTTATCTCGCAACCAAAGGTTTGGTAGATTTTTCTCTCTCCGCGATAGTTCTTCATGTACATTGGGTTTCCTAGGATTGGATTTGTGACTGAGAATGGTCGACAATAGTGTCGTTGGTTTAGAAGTTGCTTCAATACTCTGTTTTTCTATACAATCATCAATCGGGAGTGGTGCCAATTTTGTTATTGGTCTTTTTATAAGAGCCCTTCCGGGGCCGCGGAGTGTTGCTACTCGAACAATTCCATCTTGCCCTGGGTGAACGTCTGTAATACGTCCAGTTATCCATCTTGATGGTGGAATGTTATTGTCTCGAACAAGAACTAATTGACCAACCTTTAAGTCAGGTGTCTGTATGGTCCACTTTGCTCGTTGTTGTAATTGATGCAAGTATTCTTGTGACCACCTTTTCCAAAAATCATCCCTCATTTTTTGAATTAGTTTCCATCTGGCTAGAGAGCTTATTCTTTCATCTGTTACGTTGGGTTCGGGTTGAGTTATAAGAGATTCCCCAATTAAAAAATGGCCAGGAGTTAAAAATGTAGGATCACTCGGATCGTTGGTCATTGGTGAAAGTGGCCTTGAATTCAGACAAGCCTCTATTTGACAGGTTAAAGTTGTCAATTCTTCGAATGTCAAGGTTGATTCACTAATCACCCGTTTTAAATGATATTTCACAGATTTTACAGCTGCCTCCCATAATCCCCCGAAATGTGGTGCTCCTGGTGGGATGAAATGCCATTTAGTGCCGTGGTCACCCGAAGTGTTAATTATGTTTGAAGTTGTTTGTTCTAGTGTCTTTAATGTGTTTAACTCCATGATTTTGCTAGCCCCTACAAAATTGGTGCCATTGTCGCAAAAAATGTCTGTGCATATTCCTCTACGTGATGTGAAACGTTTATATGCTGCTAAAAAAGCATCGGTTGTTAAATCGCTGACCACCTCTATGTGAACGGCTTTCGTCACCATGCACACAAAAATCGCAAGGTACCCTTTATATGACTTATTACCTCTCCCCTTTGATACTCTAACAGTAAACGGCCCAGCGTAATCAATTCCTGACTTTACAAATGGTCTAGCAGGAGTCAATCTTGATTCTGGTAAATTACCCATTAGTTGATTTTTAATGGCCGCACTGAATCTATAACATCTCAAACATTTGGTTATTTGTTGTCTAACCAAATTTCTGCCATTTATAATCCAGTACTTTGTTCGAATATGGGCTAGTGTCAATTGGGTACCGCCATGCATAGTTAATTTATGGCCTTCTTGAATTATTAAATTTACAATTGGATGCGATTGTGGAAGAATAATCGGATGCTTTTCATCATAGGACCAGGCCGATGAATTTTGTAAGCGACCGCCCACTCTTAGTAATCCATCCTTTACAAATGGTGAAAGTGATAATAATTTACTTTTTTTATCAATCGGGTTGTTGTTTTCCAAATCATGAATTTCTTTCTTGTATTGACTCTGTTGGGCATTTCTAATTAATCGATGGAGAGCCTCATCCATTTCTTGTACTGAAATTATGTTGTTGGGTTCATATTTCACCAGCTTCAACTTATTAATGAATCGTTTACAATATGATAATATTCTTTGGATCTTTTTTAAACTTGAATATCTTATGAAAAGCTCATGTTGGTATAATTGTTGTTGTTTGTACCCAATGAGCCTTGTTCCCCTCTTGTTGCTGTTGTATTGCCGTTGTCCATAACCGTAAACAGGAATTGGGACTTTAGGGAATTATCATCCGATGTTGTTGGTATCGGTGTGGTTGGTGGCCCCTGGTTAAGCTGTTTCCGCATGTCATCGATAAGGGTGTCGTAAATACCCGCTATCTTAGTTCGTGTTTCGAAATACGGATGGCTTGACACTAATGGTGAGACATCATTTCGAATGATTTCATCTGTCTCAACATATTGTTGATAGAGTTCCTTCAAAGTTGTTATTTTGGACTCTAAATACCTTTTCGTCTTCCTTGATGGTCCGTCTTTATAATAGTTCTTGTTTAGCTGAACTATTTTGTCGGCTGTTGTTTCCTGATCTCGCAAAAGACATTCCATGCTTGTCATTTTGATTGGTTGCACGTTGGTGTTTGCTTCGTTGATTGATGTAATGACTTGCTGGCTTTATTGACCGGAAGGATGCTTGTGGATGATTGAACTGGTGCCGGGTGATGATCAGCGTACAGTTTCGTAGCCTGTTGGTTGTTGACTCGAATCTATAACCACAAGTTATTTGTTTAGTTATCGGTGCCTGTTGTTGTGTGGCTTGAAGCTCCGATGCCTGTTGGATGTTGGCTGGAATTTCTTCAATATTTTATAGGCCGCCTGTTGTTTTGGTGGCTCGAAGGACCAATGTTATATCAGTGATTACACTTGATATAGCTTTCGATATTGGACTGTTATCCGCTTACCACTGGTGGGGGCTTAGACAATAACAGATAGAAGTGTTGTTGAAAACTACTTAATGTTTATTCAATTTTTTGAGTTTATATACACAAAATTTTATATATTATACTACAACAAATATCAGATTTGCTGATTTTACTTATATTATATTAACTTACAATTTTACTTATATTTTAAATTTGTCAATTAAATTAGAGGAAATGCATATCCGATATGCTTATATTTTTAAGCATAATGATATGTTTATCCGAAATTTGATTCTAATTCATATTTTAAAGTATGAAATTATTGTCTCTATATGAAATTAATTTGTTAACTAAACACCATGGTTTATGTCATGTTCACGTGACTGAACAATATTATTATATTATTATATTATTATATTATTATATTATTATATTATTATATTATTATATTATTATATTATTATATTATTATATTATTATATTATTATATTATTATATTATTATATTATTATATTATTATATTATTATATTATTATATTATTATATTATTATATTATTATATTATTATATTATTATATTATTATATTATTATATTATTATATTATTATATTATTATATTATTATATTATTATATTATTATATTATTATATTATTATATTATTATATTATTATATTATTATATTATTATATTATTATATTATTATATTATTATATTATTATATTATTATATTATTATATTATTATATTATTATATTATTATATTATTATATTATTATATTATTATATTATTATATTATTATATTATTATATTATTATATTATTATATTATTATATTATTATATTATTATATTATTATATTATTATATTATTATATTATTATATTATTATATTATTATATTATTATATTATTATATTAGTAAGCTTATGGTCGTAGACTATATTCAATCAAGCAATGAAATAGTGAATCCAAAACTCCTGGTAATAAAATCTAATAGTAATAGTTTTATTAACATTTTATTAAATTATTCGAATACGTTCGTATTATGAAAGCTATTACTTTTATAGTTACCTGTTCATTTTTTTCAAAAGACTGATTACATCGTTTGACCTGCATTAATTTGATTTCTTTTAATTATTGCATAGTTGTAAACATTATTTACTTAAAAATATTTTATATCGTCCTTAAATAAATATTATGAATTATTAGGATACGAAAAAAAAGCTATAAATTATTTAATCTTGATAAAAATAAATGAATTTTTTTTTAAATATCTAAATCCTCATAGAAATAAAAATCATGAGTAAAACCAAAATATATCTAATATCTTATTTAACCATTCAAGGATATGATATCAGTAGACATAAACCAACTAGATAAATTACAAAAACATAAAATCGATTTAAAAATTAAAAAAAAAAAAGGATTAATTTTATTTTGACATAACCCAAACTTAATACTTTCTAAATTTATATTTACAGTCGATCGTCTATCGTTCAGTTTGTAAAATTTATTATGATCTCGATTTTATGTTTGAAATACATAAAATACAATTATACTGATAGTATTTCTACTTGACTATTTTAAGATATATAGATAGAAAAAAAAACATTTAATTTTTGGTAAAACAAACTGATTGGAAATTTATCAAAAGGATTAAAAAAAAAATTTAAATGTCACAGAAAAATAAAAGTTTTAATTACAAATATTTTAATGGGATAATGCTTTCAAAAATTCGATAAAACTTTTTGTTTTGTATTTACATATGTAGGTTTGTATATAAACCTAATATTTACAGTTTATATTTCATGTTCATCGACTATGATTTATTTGAAGTGCTAATTTATTTTAATTATTTTATTTTAAATTTAGTTTAAGCATCAATATCTAATAAGAATTGATGGTGCTTGTGGGGTTGGATTTACACGAAGTAAACGTCAAATATATGTCAAAGTAAAATTGTAAAATTTACAGAATATATTTGAAATTATAGATCCCTTTTAACAAATCTTTACAGAGCTACAACAAACGATACACATGGAACGGTGAGGTGCCCTGCTAGTTCTAAATTCACTTTCTTAGTGCTTATGTACACTAAGATCGGCCTTGTTCGTTCGTTGTCCTCCCTTTTTGTCTGATGGATCTACAAAGGCCCGCAAAATTAACACCCGCCTTATAAAATGGACGAACTAATTTGACTCTTGATAAGTTGGTAAATTGCTTATCATTTAGTGTTGCCTTGGTAACGTCTGAAAATGCCACATATGTGGTTACCTCACAAAGTAATCTTCTACCAGTCTCCCAATATATGTTGGTCGAAAAATGGATAACTGCAAAGATGGTACATCAAGGCATGTCTTTCAAAATTAAACTTGCCAAACTGGATCTTGGAAGTAAATTCACGAGATGTTTGGTGCTATGTGGTGTTTCACTATTCCCGATTCTGTCGCCGACACAAAGTAATGAATGAATAGCACATTAAAGTTTAAAATATTCACTTTGATGTTCCAGTTAGGGTCTTCCAATAATATTTTATACTACTGGAGTTCTATAGAGCATGCATTCCTCAGCTTGCAAAATTTGCTAATTTTGCGTCGGTGGTACGTGCCGCCAGTGTTTGCGTCGTAAAATATCCATAACCTTGGAAGTTCGATTAGCTACGAACGTTGCCAATCAAGAACAATTTTTAAATCAGTTCAAGTATTATTGCAGTTGATTTTACGACTGGCTTCAATTTTCACAGTTTAGTATGAGTCCAGCTTTTGCACGATCTATACCATTCAAGCACAGAAAATTTGTGATACTAATACAGGTCCAATATGGTAAATTAAACTGTTGGTAAGCCTGGTGGTGCATAAAGCTCCTTGCTATAATGGTTTGCGACATAACTTAGTTTCTGTGTCTTGTTTAGCTATTGGTGAAATTCTTACGACAGACTTTTCGTTTACTAATACGTTTATGTGTAGCCCGTATCATGTCCATTGCTACATGTGTTTTTACTGAGCCTGTATTTCCTGACTTAATTGATAAATTTATTGAATCCAAAGCTCTAATGCGGATTTGTGAGAACTTGAAGAAATTGTTAAGTTATGTTGCTGTCTAATTTGCTTACCAATTAAAAAACAAGCGAAAAGTTTGCCAGATTCCGCTGTTGGAACAAGAGATTTTTAAACCACGAAGTACTTCATCTAAATGTTTATCTTTTATTTATTTAGTGTTTCTAAGTAATTAGCTTCAGTGACGCTCAAATGACAAAGTAATGCAGCAGATCTACCCTTAAACGAACCGTTCAAGTATAGAAACTTCTGCAATGGACTCGGTATCATCGAATCATGAATTGTAGTAAAAAAATAAAAATAAAAAAAGTGACTGCCATTCAGTGGCAGGCACAGAAATGTGGTTTGTTTCTTTTTGGCAGCTTCACTTCAGCCTGATTAATATGTGATGCGTTTAGGGTTATGACCTAGAGGAGCTGACATGTCACCTCCTCGAACATCAATTCCAGATATTATGTTCTTCTCAGTCTTAAATTCATGATGGCTTCTATTTTTGTCAACACCATCCAAAATTCTTCCATTGTGAGTATATTTTCACCGACCACCCTTACTAGCTTAATTTTCACCTTCTTTACTGCCACTTTACCTATACCACCCACACAAGGCGATCCCGGATGGGTTTAAATTCTGTTCTATGTGACAAGACGGATTATGTCTGATGATTTCCAATTCAGAAATTGGAGATCTTTTCGTAGTTGATTTTGAGCGCCTACAAAATTTGTACCTTTATCACTAAATATAGTATTTCTCAATTTCTATACTTGAGGTCAATCTAGAGTCTAGACAAAGCTTGCAGAAAACTCTCGGTGATTAAGTTCCAAACTTGTGCTATATGCACTGCCTTTTTGCATGGTATTTGGCCTGTGCGTCTTATGGGATGCACCTTGAATGGTCCACACTAAACTAAGCCAACCAAGGGAAATTGATGACAATATTGCATCCTATATACTGGTAAGTTTCCCATCAGTTGATTTCCATTGTTGGAAACTTGATCCATTTGTGCCCAATCATTCTTAACATAATCTTGCCTTTTATTATCCAAAATCGTCGTCATGTAATGCTTGTAAGTAGGCATACCGCCGGATGGTTGTACAGCGATTGCTGTTTCTGGTTGATTTGCTTATAGTTTGATACCAATTTCTTTGATACTGTAGTATGCTAAAAATACTTCAGATGCCGTACTGTAAGTTTAGGCTTTTAATTTGAATGTATACTAAGTTTTTCAGTTGGGCTGTTTCTCTATAAAATGTTCTGGTACCTTTGATCCTTTGCTGCAGCCAAACCTGCCTATAGAATTTCTAAACATCTCCGTATAGTACGAATTCGTGCTGCCTAAAGTTTTGAACAATATTAACTATAGTAGTAGTTGTGTAGGTCCAACTAGTAAAATATTGTTCAATGATATCCCGGTTGATGATTTTGTGGTTGCAGCAAAGACAAACCGAAGCTTCGTGGTTGTGCTGCTTGTCTTAAGTACTCCATGATGTGGAAGATCATATCTATTTGCCTTACCGTGTCCTTCTACCCGTTGAATATGTCCTAGTTCTTCATACTTCCTCATACTGAATGCTCGATATGGTTTTCTAAATTCTTGATCATGGTCGAATCATCTCTCTATTGATTTTAAGTGATTGATTGCGGAATTGTACGAAGTTCCAAGCATGTAACCTTGCTTGAATGACAACTTGAAAATGAATTTATTATCTGCATTTTATTTGGTAGAATGTAGAAAAAAACTTCACATTTCCGCTCTTCTGGTGATATTTTACACCTTACAAAACCTACGGAGCCCACTTATAAATTTTGGCTACTTCCAACCAAACACAATACGAACTATCAGCCTTCTTGACAGTGTGTGTTGTTCAGATTGTAGGGCCTTAGATAAAATGTCCACACATGTTATAACATATCAATGTGACTACACTTGTTGAATGATGAATCCACTAGGATCCATTTCATTTTTTTACATTTTTCTTTGGCAGCTTATAAATTCGTAGATCCTCGTGCGTTACGCCAATACCCATTCCTCCAAATCACTTTACCATGACCCTTGCATTGGTATGTCTAAGACTCAAACCTTGCATACACTCCTCAGTAATGCTCGATATGCCTGATATAGACCAATGGCATCCTTGATTTTATTTATTGCAGTCGGAAGTACGCCTTGCACTGCTGCATATATTGTGTTGTGGGTTCGTTGTTTCGGTTCAACGATATTTACTTCTCCGTCAGCCTCGAAATGGCTGACCTCATGCACTGAGAAATTTGGTTGTTGCTTCGTGTTTCATGTAATGCATAATGAAAGTTTTTTTTTTGGTTGATCTTCGTTAATTTTCTTTTTTAAGTTTTTCAACATTAGAGTTACATTTACCCCAAGTGGCATCATAATTTGTTACGAATGGGTAAGCACTTTACGAATGCTATTAAGTGTACCATCTGGGAAATATTAAGTAAACTCATGTAAGGTGTTTTTTTTTAAAGGAAGTATCTTTCCTTTATTGGTCCTTCGAGCTGGATACGGGACTACATCCACTGAATTCAACGTAGTGCTGTATCCAAAACCACGTGTGATTGAGGAGTTTGAAAAAAAAGATGGAGAGTCTAAAAAAGACAATACTCGAGGCCGAGACGGAAAAGTCACAGCTGGCAAATTTAAAGACTATATATAGATCAGGAAGTGGCCTCGAAGCTCAATGCAATATTAAGAAAACATCAATCACTACCACGTTTTGTCTCACTTGCAGGCAACCATAAAGACATTTTCAATAACACTTGCCAACCGCTTTTCAACACCGTCATGTGTGGACATTCCTACTTTCAGGGAGAAGTGCTTGAAGCAATTCACGTACCAAACAGATCCACAGTTTCGAGTTGCACAAAGAAAATCACATACGCCACATTGAAATCGACGAAGTTTTGGAACCAAATTCTAGTCCGCTTAGTATCACAGAAGTGCACCGTTTGATCGATTATTCAAAATACAATATCCTGAAAGTCAAGGAACGTCAAGAACATCTTCGTTCACAAAATCGATTGATTTAATTTTTTTTAACAAAATGGCTGTTGTAATTCTACCAACATTTATGGAGCTGAGGTATAATTTAATATTTTAGAAGACTGTCGAGCCAAATATCTTATTCACAACTTGATTGCGCAAAATACAAGGATTTTGCGGTTGGGTGGATAGTTGAACGAAGTGCAGCCAACAAATTTCAAAAGACTCAAATACTCTGCACTCTCATCGATATATACAACTCGTTGTGTAGGTTCTGAGAGTTAAAAAAAGTGAGGACTTTAAGCAAAAGTATTGGCAATAGAAGAAGCTTGCATCAAACACTACT
Source organism: Tipula confusa (assembly GCA_963556175.1). Lineage (NCBI taxonomy): Eukaryota > Metazoa > Arthropoda > Insecta > Diptera > Tipulidae > Tipula > Tipula confusa. The sequence continues at coordinate 37,251,441 of OY744475.1, forward strand.
AGGAAATAACGACAAGGTTCAAGGTTGGACGGTTTATCACGTGATGCGCTATTCATCTACGTACATTTGTAACCATAAAGAACTTAGATGAGCGTGAAGATACTATCAAAATTATTGTGGTTAAATCATTTAACCAGTGGGTTCTAATTCAAGACGAGTTTTGCGACACATTTTCCAGTTACAAAAGTGTATACCAAACGGTCGATCCTTTTTAAGCTAGTCGATTAATCGACTCGTTTGGCTGAAATTCGCCGCTGCTAATCAGATCAAAAATCTGTTTACAATATTTATATCGAAATAATGTCGAATGACAGTCTGCCAAACGACATACTATAAATGAATGGTTATAATAAGCTGTAAAGCTAAGGTTGGACAGCTGTAATCAGTGAGCACAACTTCTTGCTAGTCATATTCAATCAGTCTTCAAGGTAAAAATAAACTAAAGACTAATAAAACTAACTTTAATTAGTAACACATAAAAGCTTTTCCTTAAAGCATTTAAATTTATGCTTTTTTTTGTTAAAGGTCGTTTTTTTAAACATTTTATTAAATTTAATCGTTCTTATTTTATCCAACTACACGAAAATATTCAATGAACTTTTAAAGTATCGGAAACTATAAATATTGATATAAAAAGCTCATGTACTCCAATAAAAATTTAATTACATTCACAGCACAACATTTTTATTGCAATTTAAATTGTTCAGTAGTTTCATGTATCTTGGAGTTTATATCGATTTGGAAAATTTATTTATTAATTTATTCAATTAAATTACCTGTTTTCAATATATATACAGGATACCAATTATATATATCCTTAAGACGATAAAGCACAACTTTTAATTCATGTAAAATTAAAATGACCATAAATTAATTGGAAAATTTTGTAATTTTTTGGTTGAACATATTCAAATACTTTTGTATGGTGTATCGAAACTGTTATCCTTAATGTACCGCACCCTTTTATATATGTAGATAAATATATATGCTAGGTATCTAGGCTAATAAAAAGGGGTTGATTTTTTTTTTAATTTGTTAGGGTATATATATTGGAAGGAATTTTTTTTTATTCAGTGTGATAAAAGCTTGATAACAGAAAAATATTTTTTTTTGCATTTTGCGTATACTATCGATTTGGACTTGATTCTATAGACTTTCATTTGACTAGTCCGGGAAATAGACAAACACACAACAGGGAAGGCAGTATTTAGATTAAAATGCAAAAAAAAACAGAAGATGTATACCGAATAGGAAACAGTTTTCTGGTTGTGTTTCGATCAAATCAAATGGAAAAATAATAGGAAAATATATTTTCATTTTTTTTGTATACAGTGTTGGCGGTGTTGGGGCGAAAACATACAATGGGGATTTGTTTTGTCATATATCTATAGCACATATATATAAATAGATTTTGGTTCAGATTTGCGAGTATAGCGTATTAGTTGCGTAGCAATGTGTTTGTGTTATCAATTGGAAATATAATTTTTAATTGGGATTTTATCATATTGTCACTTGTTTGTGTGTGTGTATGCTCCGAATAAAAGCTATGACGTTATTGATAAAAATTTTGATCTACTGACGTAATAATTTATTATTACGATTTCCATCATGAAAAAAATATTTCCGAATGAGATTATGACACTGGATTAGAGTCTGGTCCAATTCTCGTATACACGCAAATCAAGTTCATTATCAATGTGAAAAATGTATATGCATATACATAAATATATGCATCGACCATATACAAAATATTATTTTATAATAGGTCTGATTGTCATTAAAATTAAAGATAAAAACCATATATTTTCGAAATTATTTTAAATTCAAATTATCAAGTGTAATGAACGAACAATTTTCACAATTTAACCTTTATCATTATGATGATTATTATTATTATTATTATTACTATTATCTCTATTACTTTTGTTATCATACAGTGTATATTTTGTGTAATTTTTTTTTTTGCATTATTCATCTCTCGTAAAATGCATAATATGCATATAAAGTATTTAAAACAAGCATAACATTGAAATCCATACCTCCTTGCAATACGGTATGTAAAGGGTGAAATAATTTATAGCATTTGAAAATATTTTATATGTTTCGTGTATGTTTATATTATAGAAGAGTCAAGTGGTGGGTTAATGCTATTAAAAGAGTTGAATTTTAATATACTATATGTATATATGGTATCACATGAAATGTATGTTAGCCGCAAATATCAAGAATGTAAAATTTTGGTATGAGATATGGTGCAGTTTGGGATAATTTTAATTGAATTTCTTAAAAAAATCAGAAATATGCTCAAAATTAATGTTTTTAAACCTAAGTTTTGAAAATGAAATTGGAAATTTTCATTTTAATGAGATTTTCTCTTTAACTCCAATTTATGAGCATAGAGGGTCTCCTAGGCTGAATGATCTTCAATAAAGTATAGCCTACTATTTTTAAAACCACTTATGGTTTGCCAAGTCATTGCGGGTCTTCCAACTTTTCTTTCATTGCCTTTGGTTTTTTTAATTTTTATCTTGAGACCAAATTCGTTAGATATTATTCTTGTTTAAGTTCAAATATGTTCGTTGTCATCTCTATTTCAGAAAGGCTCTGCCTTATTGCATTCCTATATTTATCGTTTCAAATCTATTTTTATTGTTGAGTTACGGAGGGAGATACCTGACAAGTTCTTGTTTTAAGTTCCTTCCTAAAAAAAAAACAGAATAATGGAAAAGCATTAAAAAATTGTTTTGCAGTAACTAGAATACAGTGGTGAAAATGATCGAGATTAAATTAGGGAGTAGTAAAGAAAAATCGATTGTTAGCCCAAAACAACATAAACCATATACTATTTTAGCCTTAACCAGAGCACGTAATCAACAAAGACACCAAATAGTGGCCACGATTCAGATAAAATATACGAGACGCTGACTTGATATACGTTTTTGGCTTGGAAACATGAATTTTACAATTTAAATTAGAATCCGCATGAATTCCCAGATACTTGAAAGAGTTAACTAACTTAATATCCATTTAGAGCATTTAGAGATATTGTGAAAAATTACTTGGGGGTGATAATTAACAGCTGTAAGGCCGGAGATCTTGAACCACCTATAAACTTAGTTTTTTCATTTAAAATTAGACAAGGCTTATCAAACCATTTTTGTAAGAACTTAAGGTTAAAATTTACCATAGAGACAACTTCCTAGTAGATTTAGCTGTGTACACTAAAGCCAGGTCATCAATTTAAGGTTAACAATGGAATTCGGATAAATTAAAAACAACAAAGGGCCAAGCACTGAGCTTTGTAGTACTCCAACGTCCACAGCACTAAGATAACTGAAAGATTCATTAATTCTGACTCTCAATGATCTATTATAAAGTTATGATGCAAACTACTCATTTGATTTACCTCTAAAACCGACATCAGGTAAGATAAAATTTAAGAGTTTGTATCCAAATTGAAGAGTTTATATTCTCTAGCATAGCCGATTTGGTACTCCTGCCTTGCCGAAATCAATGCTGATGAACGCTTAGTATGCTAAACTGATCTAGGAAAAAGTTCGATCCCTTTTTCAAGAACTTTCAGAATAACAGATTGAAGTTGAATAGGTCTATAATTCTATAAGTCTATAAGTTCCGATTTCAAACTAAGTATATCGATGATCTTTTGCTCTCTGGTGGTCGGTGCATGTTTTGGTTCAAAACCAGGGGTCAATATTCATGTTTGGCCAGAAATATTTTTATATAGATAAAATCTAAAGGACGAGCTTGACGTGGATTGCGTTCTATTTAAAATACCATTGCAGTACACAGAGGTTTGTGATCAGAGAGCATAGCCATATGTTTGGAATCAGAACATGCTATTTACGCCGCACAGAGTTCAGCATTTTTAGGAGTAGAATAAGGAAGTTTGCCTCGCGTAACGATTTTTTTTTGGACAACTTTGTGCTTGACCGGTAAATCATGCCTTAATTCTTGAGTTAAATTTAGGATAATAGCGAAGAATTTTCCCATAATTCTTATTAATCATGTGTGATCGCGAAGAAGGTGAGTGAAACATTTTTTTTGCGTTACAGTATTTACTGAGAGGTAGATTTTGTTATGTCAATAGCCAAACAAAATTTGATTAAAAAATCGACACCTAGTATCGGTTTTGTCCATTACAAATGGGTGCTTAGACTGTCGACCGAAAGCTAAATCAATTGCAAAGACGCTTACCCAATGTTTTTTTTGCATTAAAATATTTAAGAAGTATAACTGATCGTCAGCTCCAGAGTCGACTAAAAAATTTAATTTTAGTTTTTAAACATTTTACAAATAATCGGCGATTTGCTACAGTCCCGTCATACGTCGAATGTACGAAGGGACGGGTTATTTTTCCAAAGTTTTAAATTTTTAAAAATATTATTTCCAAGAACAACCCCCTTTAAGGCATTTTTTGCTATGGTTTCGAAATTTATGGTGATATTTACCAGATTTTACCTGCATCAAAATATACGATCACTAGTTTTAGAGACCAAGACACAATGGATTTTAGTAGTGGTGACCACACATTTGAAGGATCCTATACTTTGGATCTCGTATTACTCAAGATAATTGCCTCGCTTCGAAAGTCAAAATACCTTGCAAATGCCGATAAGCTGAAGTGGTGTTGATCAAACGCCGTTGATTTATGAAGAGATTTGCTAACTTGTTTTGTAAAGAGATTTGCTAACTCTTCTATTTTCAACACTTTAGATTCAATTTCAGAGTAGGTGCCACCACTGGTTGCCCTTTCATTCGACAACCACTTGCAACAATGGAATGCAGAGCCTAATTATAAGGCAATTTTCTGTTTTTTCAGTTTGAAGCCAAGCCTTCAGTTTTGGTTTTTGTTGATAGCATGTTTGTTGCCATTTGATGAAGGACCTTATAATGGATAGAGTGCATCGGTTCTTTGGCTTAGAAACTCAAACAACTGTTGTACGGTTGATTCTCGTAGAAGCACTAAAACACCAATGTTTATCGGACGATTTGGAATATGTCATTTAGACAATTTAATAAAGATATAAGGTACTCTAATGATCACAGTTTCCCGAATCCCTGTACTAATGATTAGATCAACTGCGCCATATTTTTTTATATGGTTGCTTATATATAAGTATATGAGGTTTTGGTGAGTTTTCATGGCTTGTATTTTCACATTTGTGTTGATTTTGGTTAAACACAATGACCTTTGGCCTAATTTTAATAATCGTACCAGTAGAGTAGCATTTAATTCTAACCGTGGAATTGATATGTAGTTTTCACGGGTGCTACTTTAGTCTTCGCTGGAATTAATTGGTCTTGGCGGTCAAACCCTCTGTACTCTTGCATATATTATTGCTGCATACGCCTCTTTGGAAGCATCGCCAAATCCATAAAGCTTTAAATTTATAGTCGTACATATATATTGGAGTAGTTAAAAAAAATCAACAGCATTATAGGCCAAAGTTGACCTATACTGTGATCTGTTACAAGATCTTTCAGACCATACTTTTTTACAATTGGTGCGATCGTTGAAGATCGTCAGCTCAACAAACGATTTTACACACAATTGGCCACGGCGTTGAGTTCGGCGGCGAAGATCAAACTCACGACCGCGATGTGTTTAAGCCACCATCTTAACCATCACTATACGACGGCGGTGACGATCACTATACGATCGGGGTAGTTAAAGGTTTATTAATTATGGTCAAGTTTGTTTCAAAGCCAACACCATGCTTGTACAATGTCCTAAGAAAGCTCTTCATCCTAGGCAATTCATTTTAGCGAAAGTGATTGGAATACTATTTTTAAGTGCAGAAGACCTAACGGGTCAACAATTCTTGAAGATTCAGAAAGATCTCTTTGTAAAGTTACTCGTTTCGGGTAAGGATAAGAAGGAAAAAATCGTCTTGCACAGAATCGTAATTTACACAAAGCTCAAATACGAAATTGGATTTGTCAGTTATTTACCAAGACGAAAGCTCTCTTTTTTTGTTGGAATGTTTTGCTAATAATTTGGAATGGTTCGACGACCTATTTTTGAGGTTCATTTCATCTAATTTAAGCAACGGGGTAGTTTCTCCCTGGAGCTTCAGAGTTGTCTCTAGCGTATCTCTACAAAAATCAGGTTGTCCTTGTAAAAATCGCGTTTCAAGATACTGGATCCTGCTATAAGGAAATGGAGTGTGTGCATAGCTAAATTAGCTAAATAGATAGCGGAATCTTTAAACCATAGGTTTTAGTATATAAACAAAGTTGTTGAACTCTTGAGTTAAAGGTTTTACGCTGCACATCTTCGCGATGTCAGCGGAGAGTATATACTTATGTTAACGAGATTTTATTTCGATTAAATAATTTTGAATAGTAGGACCTACTAAAAGATTTCAATTTAATAATTCTCCGGATGTAGTTTTTGAAAAGGCGTCGAAAACTACCAGGGCCTCTATGGTAGTACTTTGAATTTTTAAAAACAGGATGATGAACCAATTTGGGTTGTTGGTGTGCTAGTTTTTTGTTCGAGGATAAGTTTTATATATGCTAGGTCATTAAATATTCATGTAAAGAATTTGAATATGAGTGAATACGAGTTAAAGTAATCTTCGTCATCTGTTGCGTTTTGTTGCCTGATTATCTCCCCAATTCCCCAAAATCTTTATAGTGAATTTTCGATACTTAACCAATCTCGTAATTCTTGGGTTACTTCGGCAAGCATTTACGTCGAAGAACTAACAGAAGTTATATTCAAATCATCTAATTTAAAGGTTCCTTCAATAACCCATCCAAATTTGGTGTTGCGCGCTACTGGTATCCCATTCATATGAACAATTTTTCCAAAATGATGTTTAGCCTATGAAAATGTGAAATTTATGCCACAAATCGAAAATTTACAAAATCCAGAAAATACATGATGTTAGCCCATGACACTGAAATTTATGCCACAAATCGAAAATTTCCAAAATCCAGAAAATATGTGATGGTTAGCCAATGGAACTGTAAAATGTATGCCACAAATCGAAAATTTGAAAATTTCCAAAATCTAGAAAACAAATTATAATAAGCCCTTGAAAATGTGAAATTTATGCCACAAATCGATAATATGCAAAATTTCCAAAATCCAGAAAATGCATAATGAAAATGCCCATGAAACTGTAAAATTTATGCCACAAATCGAAAATTTACAAAATTTCAAAAATCCAGAAAATGCGTTTAGCCCACGAAAATGTGAAATTTATGCCACAAATCGAAAATTTCCAAAATCCAGAAAATATATGATGATTAGTCCATGAAAATGTGAAAATGTATGCCACAAACCGAAAATTTCCAAAATCTAAAAAATAAATGATGATTAGTCCATGAAAATGTGGAAATGTATGCCACAAACCAGAAATGTCCAAAATCTAGAAAACACGTTACGTTAGCCAATGAAAATGTAAAACTTATGCTACAAGCCGAAAATTTCCATAATCCAGAAAATTCATGATGGTGTGGAATTTATTCCATAAAAATGTGGAATTTATTCCATAAAATGAAAATTTAATTGAATAGCAATTTTGTAAAAAGACTACTGGATCCACTTATACGAAAAACAAAAGTCGTTTAAGTTTTACATCATATCCGCAAACTTACAACGCGTTTTGTATCAATTTTTTTTACTTCACCATTTCAAACATTAAACTTGGAAAACCCTTTTCAACCATTAAGAAAATACGTGCCACAATTGATTTATATACTTTGGAAAAAAAATCAATAAGATGCAGTAAAATACTGGGAAAGCAATTAAATCATAAAACAATGAACGTTTAATGTATTTCTGATATAAAAAAAGTTATAATTAATTGTAAACATTTATCAGCAATATTCTTACTGCTCATCTGTATATATAAGAAAATGTATAGCACATATAAGAAAATTAAATTTCAAGAAGAATTAATTCTGTTCATTTTTACGCCGGAGTATAGGGCAATAGCGAACATACAGTAGCATATTCACTGTAGCTTGTCATTTAATTAAAAGACGAAATATTGACATTCGTGAACAAAAACGACTGCAGAGAATTGATATAATTTTATTATCAACTGAATAATTGATGCATATAACAGGAAGCAATTAAAGTAGCAGAAAAACAATAACAAAAAAATTCTATCGTCGCTCCTCGCCTATCCCATTTCTAATTAAATTATATATTATAACTATATATATATATATATATATATATATATATATATATATATATATATATATATATATATATATATATATATATATATATATATATATAATATATTGTTCTACTGAGAAATTGGCGAATCGATTTCAAAACTAATTATTTACGTTCTTTTACTCGAATGTCACTATGGGTAACAACTATCGATCGTTCGTGATAGTTATCTTCTACAATAAATTTAATTTATGTCGTATCTGTCTTCTACAATATTGTACCCTAGTTTCACGAAAAAAAAATGTTTCATTGCCATTAGCGCATTCTGTCTCCGCGTTCCTATTTTATACAGAAAAATCATTCATCTGCAAATAACTAACAACGACAAAAAAAAAACAAAAAAAAAAAAAACAGGAAAATATTTATGTATACATGTCGTCTAGAAGCTCCACTCAAATCTCATGTTTGTTTATTTTTTTTATGTTTTTTTTTTTGGAAACTTATTTTGTTGGCGCACACAAAATTCGATTTCTACTCCAACTTTGTATATATAACCAGACCAGAGCACACATAGAACCCTCTTCAAGACAAATAATAATATTATTATATCATTTTTAATGTTATAATATTGCAATTTTATTATTTTTAATTTTGCTTTTTTATTTGTTATTTATATATTTTATTTATGGGAAAACAAAATATATATAAAACTTAATTTATTTATTTCCGGGTAATTTTCTATTTATTTTATTTCGATTATGTGTGTTGGAGAAAAATATGTGGATCGTAATATACATATCTTTGAACAATTTCGTTTATATATATATATATATATATATATATATATATATATATATATATATATATATATATATATATATATATATATATATATATATATATGTATATATATATATATATATATATATATATATATATATATATATATATATATATATATATATATATAATTGGAAGTGAGCACAATATTTATAACGCTTGTTAGAGTACGACAGAATTAAGTTTTGAAATAAAATGAAATAATGCTTTGTCAATTACATCCAATATTTACAAATATATTGCTTATATGTAATTTGGCAGGCAACAGATCATTAACTATATTTTTTGAAATAAGGTTCTCCACGGAGAATCCAGACTGGAACCACCCCATAACTATGGAAGATGGGTGTCTACCATCTTCTCTCGTCTGTCGCAATATAAAATCAACATGGCGTGGAACAGCCTGCTACGCTTACAGTGAGACAGTGTCCTGTTCTACTCCATAGTGTCGGCATTGAGAAGACCTTAATTTGGCCATTCTTTGTAAATAGGTTCCGAAATAGCCATGCCCTGTCATGAACTGGCACCGAAAAAAAATCTATGCTCTTTTGGCAGCAGCTTCTTCTCTTTCCAAATCCGCACTCAACCAAAGAATCGCTCGGTGCTCCAATGCTCGGTGATCAATTGGAAGTGCTCCAGCAACAACAAGGTTGGCGGCACCAGATACCACCCGACAAGCAAAATAACCCATTCACATGCATCAGGACGCTTGGTCCCCATGTGTTCGGTATTTCTGTATCTCCATTACATCAGCCCATATCTCTGCTGCGTAAAGCAGAGTACCATTGAAATGAGGAGTTTCTGTTGCGAGTATATTCAGAGAAGAAGAGCTTGATACCTAGGATTACCCCTAAATACTTTATCATCTTCTTTGTTTGACCCACCTCCGTATACTAATTGATATCAACTTTGGTTGGGTTCTCCTGCATAGCTGATATGCGGGCCAAACCTGTTGGAGTTTCCTAAAACTCGAAAAGTTTTGCGCCATCCATCCTGGATGTATTTTAGCCGTGTGATGTATGCGTCCTCACACGCTGAGTGTGATGTGATCGGTCATTCAACTGAAAGGTAATGTAATTGTCGTCACTGTGTAGTCCTCAATTCGGCAATACTCGCCAATACGTTCGAAACGACGCTAGCCGTAACGACATCATCGTTATATTTGGTATGGAATTTTCGAAACCTAATCGTCGGTATGTTGCCGTGGATTCCTCATTTAAAATTTGTAAGTTCAATCTTGATGCCATCTCCATAATGAGTTTACCTCTGGTTTGCTTATCTGAGACGTAGAGTGTCTTCCAGCCCACCCAGTAAAACCCGGAACGCTAAAATTGTATCTTTCGGTATCAAACGATTAAAAACGCAATACCATGACATGAGTGTTGACCATACCCTTATCGCCGCATTGTCGTAAAGGTCTGAGAACCAAGCCGAACGGTTCCTTGTCTGCTCGCTCACAACTATTTTCTTAGTTTCCATCTTTTATAATCGTTAAAAGGTCATCTGCAGCTTTGCCGTGAGGCGCCGTGAGGCAATCCGGACAGAAGATTTTACCTTATTCCAAGGTGATAGTCCTATCTTATCCATTCTCACCGACCACAATTCGTAAACTCTCTTGAAGCTTAAGTGAAGCTTAAGCTTAGTTCTTCCAACTGCTGTTTTCCTTATGCGTCGTATTTCTGTTTCGCAGTCATCTGAACAAGCTCCGCTGCGAACGATACTTCGAACCTCCGGATAAGTTTTTTCAGATGGTTAAATGACGACCGAGGCTATGGTGCCCTCCCATGATGGTAAGTCATATATTTCCACTCTCTGTCACTGCCTTTGTTTCTGGCACTGACAGAGTCAGCAGTCCTATCTCTTTCAGTATAGCCGGTAAGGTAGGTAAGGTTAAATTTATGCGCTATTAACTCCCATCCTTAAAAAAGTAGCACTTATAAAAATGTACACATTTCTGAAAATTAATAATGTCCCGAAATTCTTAAAATTTTCCATGACCAATTAGCTTGAATGTGGCTAAAGTTCGTTGATATAACGCTCAATTTCCTATTCCAATTGATGTGTGGTCGTGGGCTTGTCGACATAAAACTCTAAATTTAAAAGAAACCAATTCTGATCACCAAAACGGGAAAAGTAAAAAAGTTTTACGTTCATTAGTTTTGTGTAAATGATAAAAATGTTCGGGTTCTAGGTATTGTCAAAATTAAACCCAATAATGATTGGTTTACAAAACAAAAGAATTGCAAAGCGTAGGAGACTCGATAAGTGAATGGTGAAAGGCTAAAGTCTTAAGATGACAACAACTCATCAATTAGCACAGTTCATGTAATTTCTTTAAATGTGTCACCGGAGTCCGCACAGACCTTTAGAGGTTAAATCGAAACAATACTTTAACCCCATAGTTGTGCAAGATTTTATCACAAAAAGGTGTTCTACAGTTCCAGCTAAGAATTTTGCAAGAAATTTGGCTCGATGAAGCTCGACGAAAGAGTGGCCAAATGATTTCGACAATCTACACCATCGCGAGTTCCTAGTCTATCAATAGTTTGTTTCCACCGTCAAATATTCGGCATGAAGGATGTCGCAGTAGTTCTCGGGGTTGTCAGTTACTCTGGAGAATGACACTCGAACATCAACAGGATGACTTAATTTTCTATTATATGCCGTCTAAGGTCTGCAAACGAAAATTTTGAAGAAAATCAGGTTCAGAGATCACCATTGTCTTAGTCAACAACCACCTTGGTGTAAAGAGGTTTAAACAGCCTAAAAAACTCCATCAGTGGCAGTTGTTCAAAGTTTTATGCTGCATGCGTCGTCATTGACAAAGCGAAGATATTTGTGAAGCTGCGTTTACGCTTGAGCGGATTAATGAAGACACATCGATGAAAAAATTGCTTCAGTGGGAGATGGCAGAAACGATAAACGCACTTGCAAGTGGAATCTTATCACAGTATAGCACGCATAATCTTCAGATATATCTTTAAAAGCTTTGCTGGGCTGTTGTTGACCTTGTATATTGAACCTTGCGAATGGCTTCTTACAAACTGTACTTTTTGATCTCATTTTTGTAGAACTCGTTTGTAATCTTGGCGACAATTTGAGTTCAGTCGCTGAGAACATCTGGGAAGTTGAAGCAACATTCGACAGATCCGTTTTTGTGACACGCCGAGGGGTCATAATATTTTAGAAATTTAATTACCGCATTCGTTGGTTAGCTTACATGTCATGACTCTGCTCATTTTGATAAATCTGTGCTATAAATCAAAGTCTAGTGAGCCTCGATTTAGGAATTCGTTGCACCGCCAAATATCGACCAATTTTCCTCTGAGGGTCGAGTCGTCCGATTTTTTCAAAACCATCATGTATGTTTCCACAGTTTTTATATTCTTGTTGTGAAGATCATTTCACCTCGCTACAACCTGACGGAGAGATGAGCCTGTCACTATCTCGTTGTTACGCTGGATTTTCTTGTCGCAGACGATGATGTTACCCATGACGAGATGATACTCTTACGTTGAGAGTGCGTAGAAAAGGTAAACCCATTTCTAGGTGCTCTAGAATCCTTAGTGTTCTTGTCCATGATTTGCTGTTGAAAGTACCCAGCAGTGAGATCGTGACTGGTCGAACTGTCTTGTATTCAATGATGTTATGATCAAACTGATTTTCACTATGTAGATGACAGAATGGTCACTCGATAGCGGCGGTAACATTATTTCGTAAAGTTGTAAACTCGTTTGTAGGTGGAAACATTGCCATTCAGTCAATGGAGACACAATGGCATAATATGTCAGACATCGTACGTCAGGGTTGAAAGGCGCATTTTTCCGATTTACTTATTGTTCAAATAGTGTTAAAATGTTTAGATAAAAATTTCTAATAGGATAATTTTTTTGAGCAATGCGGTAGAATTTTTCTTTCCAAACAGATAATGGCATAAACAAACGATATTTAAGGGATTGGACTGAGCGACCATCAGAGGTATCTTAATCAAATTGTGTTTGATTATTGGGATTGTTGTTGTTGTCGAACAAATACTATGACATTATAAATCATATAATTATTTAAAAAAACCCGCACCTATGGAACTATGAGAAGTAAACGAGAGAAACCTGTTACGATGGAAAGGTTTCATTTATGCATAATGAGGAAGGACTAGGGGAATATCGCCAGCATAATTACTGTTTAACAACTTTATTAAAATAATATTGAAATAAAAAATTTAATTGCATGCTGATTTATATATTTCAAACCAATCCTTATTATTTACATAATTAACAAGTTCAAAGCAAATTTTCCAACATAAAAATTTCCAATAACACTCAATCTATTTTCATACACTAAATCTGTTCATTGACTCCAATTAAATTTTTTTTTTTATTTTTAAACTGCATATTTTGATATTATGTTTTTTATCGATATTAATTTAATGATGTAATAAAAAAAATAAAAAAAATTTAATTTTCCAATTTTCGGATGTAGAATTTAGAGGGAGACGCGATGTGTGAATGAAACCATATATAAACATTTTATCGTATGGTTGAATATTGTATAATATAAACCGATGAAGTTGGATTGAAATTTTTTTTAAAAATCTCGAGTAATTGGATTATCAAGTCATATATATTCTCTGCCTACAGCCAAACGAATCTCTATACACGTTTCAATAAATTAATTATAATGATTTCCAATTTATTGATGCTTGGAAGCTTTGAAAAATTGTGACGAGGTCATCAGTCGGCCATCTAAAATAAAAACTTCAATATATATTTTGGTTTTGATTTATTAAAATTTATTACACTTTCTTATTCTTATTTGAACTCGAATTAGCGTAACCAATTTAATTTAAAGAAATTCTAATTTTCGAGTGTTTAAATTTAAAGTAAATTAAAATAAAATAAATTTATGATTTATTAACAAGAATTGTTAAAATTATCATTTTATTAAAGTTAATTATAGTGATAAATTGTTATTATAACTATTTCTATGTATACATAGGCTAGAGTACAATAGAAAAATAATGTTCATGCTCATTTTATTGGCTGGGATTTTATTTTAGTTTTTGTTTAAATTTTCCCCAAAACAAAAATAAATCATTACCCATTTTCATTGTTTGAAAAATAAATGTGTTAGCTATATAAATTTTTTGGAAAAGGGATAAATAAATACACAATACCGAAAAATTGTATGGAAAATGTTGCACATTTTTAATTTACTGTTATCATTATGTTAATAAATTTTATTTGCTTTAATTATCATAGATAATTTTTATTTTTTATTTTTTGGATAATTGAGAAAATGTTATTATGTTACTACTCGTTTCATATTACTGTCGTCGCTACTAAGCAACCGCCATATTTTTACTGTTCATATATCATCGTTCCGTGAGTGCAATTTTATGTATTTCCTGATTTTATAAAACCAAATTGCTGTTGCGCTATTACATTATTATTTTCTAGAAAGTCGACTAGGCGGTTGTTTATTACTCTTTCGTATACCTTTAAGACCGCTGTCCATTTTATAACTTAAACGATTATTTCATTTAATTTACGTGCTAAATAATTTTTTTTTTGAATTTATCATTTTTATAAATTTTAGAATTGTGTAGCTATTAAAAGTGTTGTGACGTGTTCTGTCTCTTAATCTTTGAGCCTATAGATCGGTACTAGTTGTAATCGGAATTAGTTAAGGGAGATAGTGAGGGCATGCTTTTAGAAATTTTGCTCTAAACAATGTGTGCGTATACTTGAAATAAATTACTATAATTTTTGACAGTTATAGTTATTCTTTAAAATTGAGGACATCCAATAATTATTCCATTTTTATCTTGAACGTAGGTTTGAATTTAAACTTGATGGAGCCAGATTGTCGATTCGTTACGAGCTAGCCCATAACGAGGCCTTTACCCAAAAAACATTTTACGAAAATCATCAATTTAACACACCTGTAGGAGTAGTGCGGTTTCCACATATTTTAAATCCCACTTTTCTGCTTTCAACGGTTTGTTTGAATCTTTAGTGCATACAACGAAGTATACCAACATGTATTTGGGCATCCCAACAATCACTAAACCAACACTAATCAATTTACTCCAAATATTTAACACGTCCCATGTAGTTATTCGGGGTTAAAAAGTGTTAGGAGTCGAAACCCGATATCAGTGGCTGTTAAACCTTCTGCTTGGCTCCCTAGGTAATTACACACGTCAGCAATGTTCCCAAAAATATTAAGTCCTGATTTTTTCTTAATTAAAGCTTTTTTTTGCTCTCAAATGTTTTTTTTTTGCACAATGTAGACTATGCAGATATCGCAAATATGTATAAACAGATTCTAAATGAACCATCTCAGATGAGTCAGGAGGTTCGACCCAACATCCAATATAAAGCACGGTTATCGTCGACACGCATATTGGAGCAACTTCCAATCGAAGCTGGGCAACTATTTTCAATAACAGTAAAGGTAGTTGCAGAAGATTTCTACGTGGACGACTTGTTGACCGGAGCTAAATCAAGACCTCAAAAAAGTAGAAAAGGTGTGCTATCATGTTAAGAGTTGAGAAACTTTAGCCCACAAAAGTGGTAATCAAATTCAACCAAATTTATGACTTATATCAATTACATTTTAAGTGGTCGGTGCATGAAATGCTCGAGCAGAAAAGAATTATTGTCAAAGAAAAATCATTTTATCACACTTGAAAACAACATGCAAGTACTTCACAACGTCCCTAAGCAACACTCATTTTTAGAAGATCTAAGTCACAACTTTTCTTCATGGTCAAAATTAAAACGAGTCATCGCACTTTGTCGATGATTTTTCGTCAATTGTAAAATATCCAAAACAACAGTTAACGAAGTAATTAATATTGGTAAACAACTAATTATTGAACAAAGCCCGCTTGTAGTCAAGCATGTCGATCGTGGGTTCGACAAAAAATCCTGATTTCCATGAGGTCCTTAATTTCATAGCATAATCTTTAAGGTATGCAAAATTTCCTTGTTTTTGATTAATTAATTGATTTGGAATGTATTGCCAAGCATTAAGCAGGATGTCCCGGAAACCTCCGGGGCGCCGTACACCCATTTTTACATATACTTGGAAGGATAAGGTAGGATATAAGTTAAATTATTGAGATGGACCCGGCTACAAACACCGTGGCGGCCAATAGTTAGTAATTTTTTTTGGGGTAGGGAGAGGAAAGGTATGTCAGTAATGACAGAATTGGTCAGGTTTTCCGGTAACCAATATTCAAACTACTGTTAGCATAAGACAGTCACAATGATAATGAACTGTATTCTGTCATCTTTTATCAGCATCTCCAGTGTGCCACCATTCAACTGTAATCTGCAATGTTTCTCTGAAAAAAAATCTATTAATGGGCTAATTTTTAAGCAGTAGGCTGTAATAAATTGAATTAGTCCATTACCGCAATTTTTGACAAAAATCTCCTGTCAACATAGTCAGAGCGCCACCGAATGGTTGTATAATGTTCCTTAGATCTTGTTACAGTCGATCAAGCTCTTCCAATGATTTTTTATGTGTCATTTTACTGTTACATTGTACATTGGATGTTTTGAAGGCGGAGTGCTGATAGTGTCGTAGCATTGTAATCGCTTTCACGTTACAGATATTTGTCTAATGCATCATTCAAACCAATTTAGTGCAATTTTATATTATTTTCCATCATCGATGGATCGCCTGTGGTATAGGGGATATCCATCGATGTCGATTATTGTTTCTTTTATTGTAACTGGCGCTGATATTTTTTTATACTTTACTTTATCCATGCACGGTGAACGTGGTCCATGAATCATGTTTTTGTCATGATGTCATGCATTTTTGGGTCAAAGATACGATGCAGTATTTCCTCGGAGATGAAATCATCAATGAAGTCAATGGTTATCTTCTTTCTCATCCAAATGAGTATGTAAGCATGCGGCAATCCTCTTTTTTCCACTCTGCTGATTCACTCACTTTTTAATGTAATTTGTCTTTCGAAAAAAGTTCAGTCTCAGGTTACAATTGAACTACTTCGTATAGTAATTTCCAAAAGATCATCACTCTCCTCTGTTAAATCGTCTTTACAATCAGGATCAACCGTTTCACTAGCGTTATAATTTCTGTTAGCACAATTTCTTTCCCAAATTGTTGTTTAACCTGCTTTTGTGGAATGTCGTCGTTTTTAGTCGGTGAGCAGCAAAATATCTTAACGAAGGTCCTTACGCCTTGAATTATGGGCAGACAATTGATCATATTGTACTTCTGCCGGTTCATGTGCACAATTTTTGTACAAAATATAAACTCTGTCAATTGCAGTCCATATGCCAAACAAATTTGCTGGTGATGGCGTAAGGTAGGAAGTTAAAAATTAACCGTGAAAGAGTTGGGAGAGCTTCGACCCCAAAAAAGATTGCAAGGTTCAAACACAACAAAAAACTCCGTTCCTTTGGAAAAGGTAGCTTCTACCAATGCCACTTATGTAGCAATACTTCTAGCAATTATTTCGTATTTAACATTTTTTTAAAGTTTTGTGTATGGTCGTACTTTTCGTAACTTCAAAAATTATTACATCCCCAAAAATGTTAGTCATATGCTTGTTCTTTTTTTGATTAATTTACCAAATTCTTATCAATAAGATTTTCTTCTAATCACAATATATTATTTTGTCTGTTTAACGGTTATTTCATTTAATTTTCGTGCTAAATAATATTTTTATCTTATTTTAGAATTTTGTGTATATTGTGTTATATATAAGAGTGTTGAGACGTATTTTGTCTTTGGTATGAACTTTTATTTTCTGTAATTAGGATACCGATTTTCAAATTAAATGGAAAATTTTTATTTGCATCAATATCAAAGCCATTAGGGGCACATAGCTAATATAATTACGAACAAAATATTTCTGACTAAAACACTTTCTAAAAATATTACACAGCAATAAAAAATAATCGGATTTAAACATTAACGAATCAAAATTCAAATTAGCATTTAATAATTTCGTAGAATCCGTTGACATGTTTTCATTAAATTTTATTATACTTAAGTAACAAGAACCAAACTGGTATCTATTTCAAAATATTTCTAAAAGAAAATTTCGGTGAAATGCGATAATACCACTAGAATTTTCCTACGAAGTAATTATTTCAGAAATTAAATATTAAATGCTATAATATTCATGCCAACAAATTTTTGAAAGTTTGTTTTTGCATGACACGACTAAAATACCAATCCGTAAGTATACAAATTCGTCTAAATATGTCGGTCCATTACAAAAACAAGTAGGAAAGCCGCATAATTTATATACGACTAAGTATAGTTAATTGTTCGATTTGAAAATATTTAATTACTCTAATTAAAATTCTAGTTAAATTTATTTAATATTCCATTAAATTATGTACGACACGAAACAAACGAAAAATGTTTGACGTTTAATCGATGGAGACGGATTCTAGTCTTGTTTTGACCTTTAATCAACCCCATTGAAATTATGGTTCTAGAAAATCAATAGAAGCAATATTTTGAAGAAATTTATGTGGCCAATAACATAATCGATTCAGCCTTAGTATTATGGTAGATTTGAACGTCGTCAGCCTAAATACGATAGTCACTGTAAAAAAGTAAAAATAGTATTAATAAACATCGCAAAAATGCATAC